>CAUYSK010020046.1:0-86072 GCA_963575035.1 Avahi laniger | reverse complement strand
AGCAGCCTGAGCAAAAGCGAGACTCCATCTCTACTAAAAAAAAAAATAGAAAGAAATGATCTGGACAACTAAAAATATATATATAGAAAAAATTAGCCAGGCATGGTGGCGCATGCCTGTAGTCCCAGCTACTCGGGAGGCCGAGGCAGGAGGATCGCTTGAGCCCAGGAGTCTGAGATTGCTGTGAGCTAGTCTGACGCCACGGCACTCACTCTAGCCCGGGCAACAGAGTGAGACTATGTCTCAAAAAAAAAAAAAAAAAAGTTTGATTTTGATTTAAAAAAAGAGAAAAGAGGAGGGGAATTTTTCAAATGGGTTATTTTATGAAATAAATATCTTGGATGCTGCTACTATTTGGACATCGTCAATCAGAGAGACTGTAATAACTGATGGGGACGGTATGATGCGCTCATCAACACTGAAGGGCAGGAAATGCCACCTCTTATTTTTCTACGTTTACTTTCTCTGGATAGCAAAGAGGTGCATTGTCTGCCATTTGGGGTCTTCTCTTTTTTAGGTGGAAGAATAACCTTGGAACAAAGCAGATCCCAAAACATGGAGGAGGGATCCGGACCTCTAGTCCTTGTCCTCCCTCCTCCATTACTGTTGCCTGTTCTGCTCTACCACAGAGTTGACTAGTGCTCCTGCTGGTGGCCCCTGACGTCCTCAGGGCACTCTGACTGCCACTGTCTCAGCCTCTCCACCTTCTCTCAGGCCTGGCAGGCATGCCGCCAGTTGCCCAAGCTTTGCGGGCACCTGTGCAGGTTTCCACCCCCCAGGAGCCTTACTTGTCACCTCTGGCAGACACCAGCCTAGGCCTTGCCCAAGCCTCCATCACACCCAGTGAAGGAGTTGTCCTAGGGCTGCAGAAACAGCCTGCTTCTCTGCTCAGAAACATAAAACAGCCATTACTCTCACTTGAGCTCGAATTTAAGATCAGGGAGCAGGGCATCTCTTGCTCTGAAGAAGAGCAAATCGTCTGTATGTTTTTAAAGAAAATTGTTCCGTCATCAATGCTTTGATGTTTTCTGTTTTGAGCTTTGGCTGCCTTTTGGCAAATGCACTTCTTTTGGAAGTTAGAACACCGTTCAACCACTTCTTCTATGTGTCTTATAAAGAAATAAATACACGCCTCTTTCCATGCTCACAGTGGTCATGTGCAGTCTACAAACGCAGATGACGTTGACAACCCCTTTGGAGACATCACATCTCTAGCCGAGCCTCGGCGCTCTAAGACTCCTCATAAAAACACAAGTCGGTGAGTCCCACTCATAATTATTTCACTTATTTTATTACTGAGGATGAAACATGGTGATGGGCCTTATCATATATGAAGGAATACAAAATGGCCTGTTATTGAACATAGCTTAAGAAGACCTGTTTCCTGAAAGAACTGTAGTTTGTCCCACAGGAGATTACGGGTTTGGGGACTGACTCACCTGGGGCCCATAAGCAAGTCCTTTCATCTCTGTGACCTCACTTTCTTCATCTGAAACCTGTGAGGGAAAATGACACCAAGCAAGGTGATTACGGGGATCAGTAATGTTTGTAAAGTGTCTGAGACACAGCTGATCAGTAACAGGTCATTATTAAAGGTGGTAAAACTGGGCTGTCTTTCGAAAACAAGATACGTGGTTTTCCAGAGCTAGGGTGTCACTTTCCAGGACACTGGTCTGGGTAAACGGCAGGTACAGTCCAGTGACCCTGGTCAGAGGCAAAAAGATAACAGTGAGATGGACGTGCACGAGTAACCTTGGGTTGAGGAAGGACGGGATGCCGTAAGTAGCATGCTTTGATATTTGGGATTTGTCACCATAATCTTTACGTATATACACACAGACACACACATGTGTATATATATATATAATAGATATGTGTAATAAAATATATATTGTTTTATATCTATTATAGATGCATATTATCCATACACACACAAACACATACACACACACACACTTTTACCAGTAGGAATACTGAGGCTCAGAAACATTGAATTACTTCTCCAGGATTCCTAAGATGGGCTGGAAGCTGAAGTCCTGTTCTCTTCTCATTAGGCCACAGAGCTGCCAAATGTCACAGCCATTATACCATCAGTTTTTATAATGATTGACAAATCCCACAGAAGTTTGCATGCAAGGCCATAGCATGAATCACCATAGTATTTTAAAGGTTAATTAATTTTTTTCTTTTTAAAACGGCAGTGTGCCCATGAGACAAACTAGTTAAATTTCACATTAGCTGTCTTTCAGACATATTCTGTTGCTTGTTAAATGCAATACTATTTTCTACAATAATTTTGATATTTTCTATGTTATCTATTCTAATTTTTTTTACTACTTGGACAAATTATAAAATATGCTTCAAAACTCACCTTGGTTTTAAAACACAGCTTTGTAACCTATCTCATTGAAGAATTTAATGAATCTACCTAATTCAATAAATATAGCAATCACATAAACGAGTTCCTGAAATGCTCCAGGTACTGTGCTAAGAACGACAGTAATATAAAGATAAAAAAGGCAAAGGCTTTGCCTTCAAGTAGCTGAAAATTTTGGAGGATAGATAAGCTCTACACACAAATAATTATAATATTAAAAAAGATGAAATAAGTCTTATGTAAAACTCAGCTCAGTGTTTTGAAGCACAGTTGTCATGTCGTTCTGGGTCTTGAGGAAGGAGTCAGTAGGTGAGATTCTTCCATAAATTCCATCAGGAAATCACTGCTATCAAACAACGTAATAATTCTAAAAATTTTAAAGGAAGGATATGGGACTAAAACTAATTTTAAAATATTTTTCAGGCATAGAAATTTAATACTATTTCTTCTATGAAATGTATATTTGAATTTTGAAATTTTTATGAGAAACATTCTGCCTAAAAATCAAAACATATTCTTTTGGGTCATTCTTCAAAGAGAGTGAAGAGCATTCTGGCAGAATTTCAAAAATTTGATGTAAAAACATGCCATTTAACTCAAATAAATTTGGGAGTTTAGTATTCTTCCTCATTTTGCTGTTAATTTCTGTTTTTAAGGAATTGAAATTATAAGTGGATTGTGTAAAACAATTGAAGACATTAACTATACTTACCAGATTTGGGCACTAGAGGGCCTCCAAGGTTGCAAAGATTTTTTTTTTTTTTTTGGATAAGTTTTCAATTTTAACAGAATCTTAACCTTTTAACACAAAAAAATGTTTTCCATTTTTATTATGAAATATTTATAGATTCAAAAAGACATAGTGTCATATGTAGTTTGCAGAATACCGCATTGAACTAAAAAGCAAAGTGCAAAAGAATACATATAGTATGTGGTTTGAATATATTCCCAAACCCAGAAACATGTAATGTTACTTTGTGCCAAGTAGGGAATAGATACCATTTTATTCAAACACAAATGTGGTCTTTCTGAATTTTCTAATCTTAATTTTCTTAAAAATAAATACATTTGTGTTATTATCTTTAGGGTTTTCCTCATGATTGGTGGCACTTAATCAGGGCTGGAAAGCCATGCCAGCTCCCTCCCATCCAATGGAAGCCATATTCCAGGCAAGGGTCAACGCCACTGACTCTTGAGGTCAAGTAGTCCCATTGTTGGCATCACCAATTTCCCTAGAGGGTGAACGTTTTTCAAACTTTCCTCACCAATTGATTTGTTTTCTGGTCATTGAGTCATCTGACCTGTCCAGTGTTTTTTATATTGGTGGTGATTGTACTAAGAGTTTGAAAAATAGTTTGTTATTTTTATTGTAGGACTGAATCTGATCATTATAGAAAAAGTACAGAAAAATTAATTATAATAAAAATATAACCCAATTCTCACACAAAACCTTAACCATTATTAATATTTTGGCATAGTTCCATTTGTCATATGCATTTTTAAATTATTGCTTTTGTATATTTATATAGCTATGATCATATTAAACATAACATCTTTACTACTTTAACATTACAACATAAAAGTGGGTACATGTTTTTATGAACTCATCATCATTTCTATTTGTACTGTAATTGACTGGTTCATTTAGGTTACATATGTAAATTGCTTCCATTTTTTTACCATGATAAATAATGCTCTCAAATACTTTTTACACGATTCTTTCATGATTTGGAGTTATTTATTTAAGGAATACTCCTTGAAATGCATTCTGGGTCAAAATATATAAACATTCTTAAACTTACCACTAAATCATTTTCTGGTGGTATTATGTAAATGTACAGAGGAACAGTGTTGATGCTCAATACGTATGCTCACCTTCAGTGTTACATTGAAGCTCACCAAACATCATCTCTTTTTTCTTCCAAGTGTGTTCATCACAAAAATAATTTAAGTATTTTTAAAGTATAAAATGGAAAATATTGCTTCCATTTCATTCCCAATATTAAAGGTTTGATTTATTTTTACATTCCCCCACCATGTATCTGTGAACGTCTGCAGTGTATATGCACATGTGTATTATGTGTACATGTATATGTGATACGTGCATGTGTCTGTAAGATTGAAATGTGCATTGGTCATTTTTTCCATATTAAAATCTCTTTAATGGCTTCATAGTGTTCTACCTCAAAGTTATATCAAGGTTATATAGGCCATGTCCTGACCGAAGTATTTTTCTTATTGTAAACAATATAACAAAAACAACCTCTATGTATAGTTTTTTCATATTTATGCATGCGTTCCTGTAGAGCAAATTCCTAAAAAATGGAATTGTTATGTGAGCGTTCTTGTTAAAATTAAAATACTTTTTAATTTGGTAGGAATGCCTAGTTATTAAATGGCATTTAGAATTAAGGAACTCAAAATATTAATGTGGTTTCTACTGCATTTCCTCACTTGTGACTTGAGACTAGGAGAATCCAGAATGCCCACTGGGTTCAATAGGAATTATTGAAGTTCAGGATAGCAGCAGGAGGCAGCTTTTTGTTTCTTCAACATACATGTACTATTGACTAGATCTTCAGGAAGTTTTTAAAAGACAATATAAATTCAACCCCACTTATAACGTGTGTCAAGCAGAAAAAATAAGGTAAGATTGAGATAAGTATTCCCCTCCCCCCTATTTTTCAAATCTATTTTTTTGTCCTTTTCTTTGGTACAAGATCCATATTTTTCTACCAAGGCTCAGTGAAGGTTGAAGAGAAGTTCAGTGCCTTTTAGTAATTATTTTATAGTCCCATGTAGTTTTGAGGCTTTGCAGTCTTGAGTCATCATGCAAGACACATGATAACTGAATGACGTGTAAGGGCAGAGCTGTGCGAAGTCATGACCCAAAGGCACTTCATCGTGGTCCTTTCCTAAGCCAACGGAGAGAGCTACTGGCAGTGCTTTTTCTGTTTCAGTGGACTCTAAATGTTGGAACTACACACTTGCATCTTATAAATATGGGGGAGGACTCTGGGATCTTACCTACATGCATCTCGCCCTTGTTTTTCCAAAGAAGAAACAGGCTCGGTGCAGGTGAGGCACGGGCCCAGGTGACAGAACAGATGACTCGAGCTGGCACGAGAGCCCGGTTGTCTGATCCCAAACTGGTACTTATAGTCACCATTTGCTTATTTTGCCAAACTAGTCAGCTGCCTCTCCACTGTGCTGTCCATCGAGGTGTAATCTTTTATCTCAGGACATCAGACTGTTCCATCTTTACTGTGCTTTTTTGACCTTGATGATTTCCATGAAGAAGCATTTGCAGATAAAGAGGAATTGTCCAAAATGGACCCCCAGGCAGCCCCTGGCAAAGGTCTGAGATGGAAAAAGGGAGGCTTCCCTGCAGGTCACTGGACTGTGTTGCAGCAAAAAAAAAAAAAAAAATATCTTACCGCAAACCAGGTTAAAGAATAACTATGAATAGTAGTTCCTTACATTAGCCCCTCACTTCTGCCTTTTCAGAGAACTTTCACATCTACTCTCTCATTTGTTTTTCAAATAGTGCGATGAGACCAGAGGTGCAGGAGCCAGTTCTAGCCCCATTTTGCAGAT
The DNA here is from genome assembly GCA_963575035.1 of Avahi laniger. NCBI lineage: Eukaryota > Metazoa > Chordata > Mammalia > Primates > Indriidae > Avahi > Avahi laniger. The sequence continues at coordinate 80,098 of CAUYSK010020046.1, read as the reverse complement.
GGGAGGCTGAGGCCAGAGAAAATGACCCAAAGAGCCCAAGATCGCTCATCTCATGAGTGGTGAAGAGAAGTCCAGAGGACTGGCCTCTTAATCCCCGGGGCAAACTCTTGCCCTTCATCCATATCAAATGTGCCTTTGCCTCTGGCGAGTAACTGGCTCCTGGGGCTTCAGCCTGACCTATAAAATAAAAGGTTTGGGTTATATTATTTCTACATCCCCTTCAAAAGAGAAGAAGTGAAAATTCTAAGAACAGAGGAGGAAAAAATCATATATTCACTAGATGATGATAATAGCAATAAAGCTCTAATTCCTGAAACGTATCTTGGGGCCACAACATCTTATGATGTTCAGACAAATACAGTCCAATGACCAAAACTCATTGCAAAATGATTCTAGTTTTGTTTGCATTTCTTGCTGAATAAGAAAATCAGACAAATCCCAGCTCACAAGGACCTCCTGCCTTTTCCTCTCTAGCTGTGTCCCACTCAGACTTCTCTGCAGCCTCCCCCTCTCTCCGTCTTCTGGGTGGACACTCCCTGGAGTGCCGGGGGGACCTCCCTGCTCTTCCTCCCTGCTCTTCCTCCCTCTCCCAATTTCCGCTGTCCTTTCCCCGCTGCTTCCTCTCCCCGACACCTGTGCTTCCTCTCCCCTTGCGTCTGCACCTGCTGTGCACTCGGCACTGCCAGCTCGTCACCTGGTCACATCGCCCCTGGCACCTTTTCAAGGGGGGCACAGTACCCCGACTGCTGGCAGACTATGGGTGAGGATGGCTCAAAAAGCTCCAATTCAGTCTACAGGCATGGCCCTGGAGTAAAATGTGTCTGTCTTAGGCACCTCTCTTACCTAGTATGTTTGGTCTTTGCCCACCTGGGTTCTTTAAACCTCTAGATGTACAGTTTTTAAATTTACTTATTCACGTGAAAGCTGTCAGGAGCCAGGCTTGCTTGATTTCTGCCTAGAACTGTACCTGATGGAGAATAGCTCTAAATACAAGATTGTCACATTGGTTTGAACTCTCGCTCACACCCCATCACCTAAATAAATGCAGACTACATGAGCTAACAAGGCTCTCCTGGCCAGGCCGGGAGCAACGCCAACGATTTTCCCCACACAGCCTAGTGGCATCATCTCCAAATCCCAGGCCTTCTGGGTTGGGGTCCAATTCTGCCTTTGGCAGCTTCGTTGGCTCTGGGACTTTCTCTGGCTCAATCCCTTCATCTATAAAATGGGCATGATAATAGGACCAGTGACACAGGGTTATCGTGAGAATCAAACAGTCAATGCATGTAAAGCATTTGAAACGGTGTCTGAATTATAGTACACTCAGTGAGTGTTAGTTGTGTCTGTATTGTAGAGAGAGATGCTGTATGCAGGCCTAAATTTTTATCCACATATACGCTGCATATATTCTATATATAATGTGGTTTTTCCCATTTTTTCCTTATCTCCTATTTAGCTTCTAATTATATACCGTATGTGCTCCCTTTTTCTAACTGATTTACTAAACTTCCTTATTTTCTGAAATTATTTAATTTCTATTTCATCATACTTTGTTGAAAACCAATTAGTTGGAAACTTTGGCAATAATATATTCAAATGTATCCATTAGTGAACAAAATCCAGTCTTATTTGGGAATAGGAGGCACAAAAGAAGGGGTTCAAAGGACTAGAAGCTATGGAGCAAAGACAAAAATGAAGACTCCTCCTTTTAAATCAGTTTCTGCTTTTCTCTGCTTTCCTCAGATGGGGGAGTGGAATTCTTTGAACATCCAACTAATCTGGAAATCCATTTCACAGCCTGTACATTTCAGTGTCTTTAATAGCTTTGTTTCCTGCAGCTGAAAAATAATATCTCCTACCAGCAGCAATCTAAGCGTCCCCCCGAGAATATTCTCCTCTTGATACGAGGTCAGTGTGTTGCAGTTAAGACGGCAGAAATTCCCCTTGTGATGTCGCTCCATACAAGGGTTAAATGGAACAGATTTAGAAGCAGCGTGGGTGAGAACTTTCGTTTTCAAATATTTGGCAGTTTATTATGCAACTGAATTCATTCTCAAGCCTAAGCAGCTAATCAGTCTACTATTTCATAGTACGCTATGGTTAGATATGATGTCATTTAATATAATGTAACGTCTGATACTATTTAACATCAATAACCTGCATGCCACGGAGGCATGGAGGCACACATAGCTGTATAATGTTTCGTATCAAGCCCTTCATGTGACTGATAGATCGCTTGCTTGCATCCTTCTGATTCTTAACTGCTCTAATAGAAGGCTATGACTTCAGCCACATTTTAAGTCTGCAGGTGTTTCAGATGAAGTGGAAAAAACCTCTCACACAGATGGCGGGGATTTCCTTTCTAACATGCATGGAAGCTTTAATGAATGTTTGGGGGAGGGATGCACACATAAATAACTTTGCCTGATTTTTGGTTACCTCTCTAACTTACAGCTATGCTTTTTCAAGAAAATTCCAAGAAGTCCTAAAGGCCACTGCCTAGAATTTGGCAGCTTTAGTTCGCCCACCCAGGTCCCCCGTATCCCTGATGATGCTGCTGTAACACAGAGGCTCCTGAGTGTCGCAGTGTAGGAGAAGGATCTGGAGAGCTGTTGAAAGCCCCGACGCCCCAGCCATGCCTTTTACTAATTAAACCAGAATGTCAAGGGTGGGAACCAGGCACTGGTACCTTTTTAAGATGCCCATGAGATTCCAGTGTGCAGCGCCATTGGAAACCTCTGTCTTAATACAGCTGTCTGTACCGGGTAAGATTTGAATTCTCCAACAAGAAGGCCCTTATTCTGTAAATGTTTTATTTCTTTAAAGTCCTGTATATCAGCTAAAATTAGTTGAGCGTCTCTTAAGTGCTAACAATTTGTTAGCTACTTTCGCATTCGTTTCATTCCTTTAATCCCCAGAGTGCCCCTAAGAAGTGAGTGATGCTATCTCTTTTCTGCAGTTGACTGAGCTCAGGCCCAGAGAGGTTGCTTCACTGGAGTGAAATCTCACAGTTGGTTAAGGGCAGAGACAGGCCTGGAACAGCAGCCTGCTTCTCAGCACTGTGAGTTTCCCCACTTATTTTCCTAGTTTCATGAAATCCATTACTTTGCACTGCTTATTCTGGTGTTGCCCTTGATGTGACTTCCCTTCACTTTGTTAGTGTCAGAGTGTCCCCTGGTTTCAGCTCCTGCAAGCCAATAAGCCATCACCAAAAGAGTCATAGAATTACACACTTGGAAAAGAACTACAAGATTTATTAGTGCAATTCCCTGTCTGATACATATTTTTCCCCTAACATTCGATACTAACACATAATGCGGGAAGTACACCAAAAAATTGCCATATGAATCATTGTCGTTTTTTCCACTTCACTCTCACCCAAGTCCTTTCGGTTGGCATCATTGCCCACTGGCGTGGCTGAGGCCAAAAGGCCTCCAGAGACTACGCCCAGACCCACGAGTAGAGCTGAAGGCACGAGTCTCCATCCTAACCCTGAGTGCACACCCATCTCACTAACTTCTCTCTTCTGTCTGCCTCGTCACCCGATGCTTTACGGAGCAACCTCCTAGAAGATCCATATTTCAAACATTGCTCCTAAGATAAATGGCTCCTACAGAAGGTTTAGTTTGGAGCTGTGGGAAAGACACTGATATAACTGGGACCTGCACAGAGAAACCATTCCTCCACCTTTGTTTGGCAGAGGTTTAGTTGTTGCTACTGTGTTGCATTTTGTCTGCCAGTTGGTTTTGAATAAGGAACCACACCACAGAGATGTCCTCTCAAAGAAAGGCCCCAGGGATGGGAAGCACACACCACAGAGCCGAGTGGAAGTCGCAGCCTGCCGGCCGGCCCTGCCCCCACTGAGAACATGCCCACGGCAGGGACTTGCTGTTTCCCCCTCCGAGGCCAGCACAGCAGCCTGAGGCTGTAGCACTGATACGATTCCACGAATTTGACGGAGCCTCATGATCTGCAGGTAGCGTGTTCTTGCCCCTTGAAGTACAGCTTAAACCTTGCTTTCCTTAACTCCTGGCAGTGAAGGCAACACGTGGTAAAGCAGCACATGCGGCTGAGCCTCGCGCTGGGCTTTTCCCGCCTCGCAGGAAGTCGTCTGTGTGTGCTGTAAGGGCACAAATATTATTCTTCATATTCCTGTCTGAGTTACCTATTTGAATCTTTCTTTTGGATGCTTGTTTGCCTTTTCTAGAGAAGCCTTTAATATACACACTGAAGAACCTTCCCCTACATTCTTGAGTTTTCTCTTTTTCTCCCTCTCTCCCTGGTGGGGAAAAGAACAAGGAAGTAGAAGATTTGGTGACATTAAACCAGACAAGCTGACGTGGAATTAATGTGGTGGTTCACATTTGATTCTAAAGTGTAGTTTTAGGAAATCATCAGAAATCTGTAATACAGTACATTAATGGTGATAAGAAAGACATTTGATTTAAAAAGCTGCTGTAAAGAGCGTATATTCATTAATATTGGCATCTGCACTACAGAGTTATGTGTAGAATATGGGTCCACTGTTTGGCAAGAAGTGGTGTCTTCCTTCGTTATGGAACAGAGCTCAGCAGTGAGTCATGTCTGTAAAAGACATGGAAATTTAAAATAAGAGCAAAACATGCACTTGAAATAAGTTTTGTCAATCCTGGAGTAGAGTTGTCATCCGAATACCTGTGCTTCCGTATGTCTCATGCCTGCGATCCTTCCTGTTTGGACAGCCCAAGTTCCACCCCTGATACAGGAAAAAAAATTAGGCTGCATCCTCCTTTATATTTTTTATATTCGGGTGCTAGTTACCATGACCATTTCGTAAACCATTATTTTAATTTCCTCTCTTTTCCCCCTTTTAACTCTTCACTCTAGTGCTGCAAATATTCCAGGATATACTGGCAAGGTTCATTTCACAGCCACTCACCCAGCAAATTCTAATATTCCATCAACAACCCCATCAGCGGATTCAGAACTGTACCAGTAAGTATGAATCTTATTACTCAACTTGCTCAGATACATCAGGAGGGGAAATCCTAATTACGGTTATTCCATTAAAGAACAATTAAATATTAAGAGTAAATTTACATTGCTTTAAAAAATAGAGCATTAAGTACAAAAAAGAGAGGAGAGTTAATTTTCCTACTGAGGGGAACTTTATTAGGCCTTATGCAGGCTTCCTTTTGAATCTTACCCCAAATTACTTTGAAAACCAGGTGTAGATTAATGTTAATATTGATGCTGCTGAAAGGACTATATTAAGATATTTAAGGCATAGTCGGGGGACAGCATCTTTGCCTCTCGGACGCACAGCTTTGCTTACACACCATCCCTCTGCATTATCATCAGAAGATGCAGGGGACATATTTACATCAGATGCACATTTTCTTCTTGTGAATCCACCTTATTTTTTATGAAAGACAAAATTCTGTTGAAAGTCACTTATATTTTTAAACCCCATTTTTTGCAAATTGAAAACAGGAGACATTTAGGTGTGAGGTTATTGAAGACTCCTTTCTTTGAAGGTATTGGTGAGGAGCAACACATTAGTGCTTATTGTAACTCAAATACGAAAGCATCTAATGGGAGTCCTGGCCTTACAAAAGATGTGAAATAGTTTTGAAAATGCAAATGCAGTCGGAGCCAGGTCCAGAGCTGGCCCGGTGCAAATGAATACGCTCTCATGGTGGCAAGGCAGAGGTGGAGGAGAGGGCAGGGCAGCTCTCCCCCAAAAAGGGTACGTTTTTCTCTTGGATCACATTCTTTCAGTGGAGGATTCATTCATTTGTCAAACACTGCCTGAGCATCCACTCTGGGTCAGGCACTGTTGAAGGCACTGAACACACGGGGATGAACAGAGAAGATCCCAGCTCGCCCAGCTGACCCAGGAGAGCTTGCTTGGGGTGGGGAGCGGTTTCTGACGTGACCGTCAGGTGGTGTGCACTGCGTCAGGCGTTCCTGCCCCAACAGACTTCATGAACCTTCAGGAAAGCAGTGACCACAGGGAATGGGAGCAGCTGACAGGAACTGGCTTCTTGGGCTGCAGGCTCCCAGTTCACTCAGCTGCTCATTCTCTCATTCACCCGTTTATTTGTCGGTTGATTTGTGTGGTCTTTCACTGAATCAACGAATGCTTACTGTGCTCCAGTAAATTCACAAGAACTGTTTGCAAGGAGCTCGCCATCTCGTGGTGAGCAATAAATAAACAACCACGGCAGAGATGATGGCAAGCATCATAACACTAACAATCACACCCACTGACGGAGGGCTTCCTCTCCTGCTTTGTGGGTGCTGACTCATGTCACTGTCCCAGGAACCCTGTGAGGAAAGGACTGTTACTATCCCCATTTTACAGATAAGAAAGCTGGGGCACACACAAGCAAGGGGATCTGGTGGGGGGCAGTAAGAAGACTTCATAGAGGAAGTGGCTTCATCCAGTGACTCTTGGAGGATCAGGACTTGGCCTCACAGGTATTTGAGGGCCACGCTGCCTGCGGACAGGGTTTGGCGTACTGTAGGGAACTGCAGCAAGCCCCTCGTGGCGCAGTAAAGGAATTTAGGAGGGCAGCTCTCAGGGCCACCACTAAACATCCGTGTGTCCTCATGCATAGAGAACCCTGCACACCTCTCAGCCCTGTGTGCAAGGCCTTTTCTAAGGTGTCTGTATATTTGACCTTTTTTTTCTTTTTTAGATTCCACATAATTGAGATTATGCAATATTTTTCTTTCTGTTCCTGTCTTATTTCACTTAGCAAAATGACCTCCAGCTCCATCCATGTTGTGGCAAATGGCAGGATCTCCTATATTAAAGCTGAATAATACTCCACTGTATATACAGACTGCAGTTTCTTTATCCATTGCTCCATCAACAGACACCTAGGTTGTTTCTATGTCTTGGCTACTATGAATAATTTCATTTCCTTTGAGTATGTGCCCAGAGGAGGGATTGCTGGATCATATGGTATTTCAATTTTTAATTTCTTTAGGAACCTCCATACAAGTTTCTGCAATGGCTGTACCAATCTATATTCCTATCAACAGTGTACAAGGGTTCCAATTTCTCCACATCCTTGCCAACACTTATTATCTCTTGTCTTTTTGATAGTAGACATCCTAACTGGTGTGAAGTGATATCTCATTGTGGTTTTGATTTGTATTTCCCTGATGGTTAGCAATGTTAAGCACCTTTTTACATATCTGCTGATAGTTAGCAATGTTAAGCACCTTTTTATATATCTGCTCTCCATTTTTATGCCATCTTTAGAGAAATGCTATTCAGGTTCTTTGCTCATTTTTTTGAATCGGGTCATATGTTTTCTTGCTATTGAGTTGTATGAGTTCTTTATAAATTTTGGATATTCACCCATTATCAGATACATGGTTCTCAAATATTTTCTCCCAATCTGTAGGCATCCTTTTCATTTTGTTGATTGTCTATCTTTTGGTACAGAAGCTTTTTAGTTTGATGCAGTCCCATTTATTTATTTTTACTTTTATAGCCTGAGCTTTTGGTGTGATAGCCAAGAAATCATTGCCAAGGCCAATGTCAAGACATATTTTGAAATGTTACAAATCCATTTCCAAAGACAGGATTAGTAGACATTTAGACAACTAATATGTTTTACTTCATGTGAGGAACATAAAGAAACAATGTCAAAATTAAATGCATCCTTATATCTATCATTTAGACTTGCTGTCCAAAAATAGCTAGGGTAAAATCCTGTGGTTGGTTGATTCACAATTTGGGAAGGATCTGACTCAAAGATTCTTTGTCAGTGCAAATGCGAACATTTCCCTCACCTGTTTTTGTTTACAATCCATCTTCTCAGGACAAATAGCTCAACTCCACCCAAACATCCTGTTGCTCTGACACATTTCCACAGCCACATAATCGAGCTATCCAATGTGTGGTAAAAGATTCCTATTATCTTTCAGATAAATCTCAATTTCTAAGTGAAAAACTCTGCCCTACTGTTACTACTAGAGAAAAGAACTTGTGTCTTTCAGCCAGGCACTCACATCCAGATTCAGGCCCACGGCTGACTCCGGGGGGACCCCACAACTGCGTCCCCTGCACATAGTGCATACTACACACACGGCTGTCATCCACTCCCAAAACGGGGACCCAAACCCTCTGAGGTGGCTTCTCCGGGGCTCTTATTCTCAAGGTGAAGATAATACTCGGGAGACAGTGACAACAACCGAAGTGTCACCCACAACTAAGTGATGGCTTGTGTTGGCCCAGATGTCCAGGGTCCAGGTCTGTAACTCTGTATTCACCCCTAACAGCAGCTCCTGGCAGGTGGCGGTGCTCCGATGTGAGCTAGCACAGTGCAGAGGAGGAAGGGGAGTTTAAATTAAAAAGAAGAAAATCGCTGTGCTGACATAAGGATGGGGCCCTCCAGCAGGAAGGCCGTCCACCTGCATTTAGCCTGGCCCTCCAAGTTGTGCCTTCAAGGCTCTCCATCACGGAGTATTACCTCTGACTTTTTGTGACACTCTGTTTGATATTTTTTTGCTAAAAATTTCCAGTGAAAGTGTGAGCCCAGTTGTCTCTCTGATGAGTATCATGAGAACTTAGTGACTTAGTGAGCTCACTTCCTCCTGATTGTGTCTCCTTGAGCTGATGCATTTTTTCCTGTTATTTCTAAGAAGTCATCTGCACACGGGCATCCCCTGGGAACTCCTCCAGAGTATTCGTCTCTTCTGTCCTCCCACTGCTCCTCTGTGACGCGTTGCATTCCCAGGTGGCCATCTTCAAAGCTTCCTGAGCTGCCTGAGCTTCGGGTCACTCCCCATGGCCCTCTCGGCAGCTGGGATCACCTCCTGCGTCCTAGGCCACCAAAGCAAGCCTTCCTTCCCCTCCCTGTGCCCTCCTGCACTCCACGTCCATATCCCTACTTCCTTTGCTGCTTTTCCCCCTTTGCTCCCCAGAGGACATGCTCTCAGTTTTCTAGAAGGTCCATCCTTCCCTCCTCACTCTCAATCCTGTGCACTCCTACTTCCTCCCTGCCCACCCGTGGTGTCGGGTGCCTGGCCTCTTCCAGCTGGCTTGGTGCTTATGAAGACACCCAGTGGAGTCTCCCCACTGTTGCCCTTTGACCTCCACTCTGTTTCTCTCCTCTCCCCTCCCCCCTTTCACTTCTGAACTTTAAAAAACGAACAGCCTCCCTCACCCCTGCCCCCACTTCCTCCCAGCCCACTCTCCTGAGCCTCTTGCTTCTGGATTCTGCCACCAGCAGTAGAGTGAAATATTCCTTCCTGCCAGATTGTACATTGACAAGGGAGGGGCCTGAAGAAACCTCTTCGTGCAGAGGGTGTGAACGCGGCATCCACCACGGATCTCTGTGGTTAATTCGGCTGCCGTGGGGTCTGACCTCCAGTGTCAATGCAGAGGGGTCGAGGGCCACATGGTCCCCACACCACATTTTCAGTGAGGTGGACAGCCCCTCGCAGAGCTGAGCCGTAGGATGAATCTGGGATGTGACGGAGGAGACAAAGGAAAGCGGCCGTTGGAAGAGATCTGAAGCGAGGGGAGGCGTGTGTCAGAGGGAGGTGGGTAAGGGATGGATGTTGGGAATCTCCAAATTTGTGAGCAAGGAAACGCCGGCACAAGTGCTGCTCCCGGTTCTCAGGCCCGTTACAGTCGAGCGTTTCCTTTACCTTCCCTCACGCCAGATGTGACCTTCACAGCAGCTTTTTTCTTGCTTCAACCGCCATTTCCCACAACGTAATAATAATAAAAAAGCAAAACAACAAAATACTTTACTGCATGATGCTCAGAGCATAAAAACAAAGCCATTCTAGGTTTAGTTGGATGTGGGGGTTAATTTCCTCATTAGCTTTGCAACTTGCTGCTACATCTGAACATCACATCGTGTGTGTGTGTGTGTGTGTGTGTGTGTGTGTGTGTGTGTGTGTGTGTGTGTGTTTCAAATAGCAGCAAAATCACAACAACATTACTTCGGGCCATGGGCTTGTGGGGCTGCCCTTAATACTTAGCTTGCTCCTGTCAGCTGGGACTGACCACCTCTGTGCATGATAGGGACTGTGAAAATGCTGGTAACCCAAGCGGATAAACATCAATGGCATAGCATTCCACATTTTCAAAGGTCTTTTCTTTCTTTTAATTCTCACAACAAATCGGGTGGGGCAAATGTATTCCTCCTGGGTCTTAGAGGAGCCGGGTGAGGGAGCGCACAGCTGAGAGTGCAGCGGAGGGAGGCAGACGGTCCCCGGGCGGGGCTCTGCGGAGGGTCCCCCAGGGGCAGGTGAGCCCCGCATCGCAGACCCTCTGTCCTCGCTGCTGGGCTCTCTGCCGCCTCTCCCTGACTCACGTCATTTCTCCGCACCTACCGCAACTCGCAGCGCGGAGCAGACTTCAGTCAGCGAGACCGAATGCGCTATCGTGCGTGTCATGCGGCCCCTGAAACTGGGCGCACGCAGGTGCACCGTCCTCAGCCTCCCTGTCGGCTGGCGCCCTCCTCTCCCGCACACGTGTGTACCGCGCGGGAGAACAGACGAGGTTATGTCTTTTTATGTTTATTTTATGTAGCATTTGTATCACTTTTTCTTTTCTTCCTCCATTCTGTTGTAGCACCTTACGGAAAGAAATGGCTGTTGACCTCTTCCGTCACCAGGCTCCGCTGTCGCGAGTGGTCACAACCGTGAAGCCCTACAACCCCTTCAACAGGAAGGAGAGGCCGGCCGCGGGCTCCTAGGCAGGCCCTGCGGGCCCAGCCGCAGCCGGAGGACGCTGCGCATGCGCAGCAATAAAGCGCGTTGACCCCACGTGGGTGCGTGTGTGAGTGCGTCGCTCTCCTCAGCCGCAGGGCCCGGCGTCCCCGCTCCGCCTCGGTCGCTCTCCGTACACGCGTGGCGGCCTCTCAGCCTGGCCTGGGATGCCACCATTGCACGGTGGCAGCCGAGATCTGGCAGCCGCCGGCAACGGGGTTTCACTGTAGAAGTTGCCTCTGGGGCTGGAATACGGGTGTGCCAGGACAGACGTCTCACACCCAGTCGGGGGCGCGGGGATTGTAACCGCGGAGCGCAGACCACAGATTTTAGAGTCCCAAGGGCCATCTGGCCCCAAACCCGCATGTGGTCAATGGGAAAGCTGAGCTACAGAGAGAGAAAGCACGTTTGCTTTTCCCACAGGGGACAACATCAATGATGCAGACAGGCAAACCCTCCCTCTCCCTGCTCCGGTATTTCTCTCCCGAGAGAGAAGCATTTCCCGGGCTGCCTGAGGGCCACCAGGCAGGGATGATCACTTGGGTGTTAGAGTGTGGCCTGGCCTGGCCTTGAACAAGGATACTCTCAGCTCGTGGGATCACTCAAGTGTGCGTGTGCGCTGTGCGGGATCCCTCCGGCCTTCCAGATAGAGTTCTGGTTGTATACGCATGGAATATATGTATCCAGTATTTGCATACACATATCTGTAGAGCCTGCTAGGGTTTACAGAGTGCCTGCATAAACCGTAGCTCATTTGATCCTGCATTCCCATAATCAATTCTTGTAGCAAGTATTTACAAATATCTTGCTATTTTATGAATAAAATAGACTGAGGCTGGGAGACGTGAAGTATCTAAGATCACACAACTAATAATTACTAAGGTTATAACTAGAAGCCAGGTTTTCTGAATTTAGGTATCATATCTACCCCCTTCATTTTTCCACAGATCGGAAAATCTTCACTGACTCATTAAAAAACAAACAAATAGAAACAGGAAAAAAAAAACCCTCTCTGTGTGTCTAGACTTTCTGAAGTGTTCCTCAGGGTTTCTACCTAACTCCTTCACCAAAGAAATGCAGATCAAGATAATTATCCCTCAGAATTCTGAGTAAATATGTAAATGATTTTGGGGGTAGTTTGGCTTTGTTTTCACTGCAGAAACAGGAAAATTGGCTGTTTTTGTTATTCAGTCATGTATTGCCTCAGTGGACAACTACACAGACTTTTATGTTGATTCTTCTACCAGGACAACACGAAGACAAACAGCCATCCCTCCTGAGGATGGACTTGCCTTCGTGGGAAAGGAATGACTTCACCTGAACCCAATCTTATAGTCTAATTATTTTCAGAAAGAGTATGTCTGAAAAAAATCAGATCAAAACAAAATCTTCAACTCTGGAAGGTTTTCAGCAAAACACAAATGGGGCAATATTAGCACTGTCCAGGAAGTAGATTGATGTAGGCATCTGAGATTACATTTTGCAGTAAACATCCCTGGCAGGCCACTTTGTCAGGAGGTGTTGCTGCTCAAAAACTAACACGCTTGTTCATCATTCTGGGCCTTTCTAAGGCAGGGTACCAGTAACACCTGATATTAACATTTTGCACACTAAAATAATTTTTCCATTCTCTACAGTGCAGATGACTGGACACCTATCAGAGCACTTGAGCACTTCCACAGCTGCTTCTAGAAGGATATTGGTTTGTCTGTAGCCTCCCCTAGCCTCATCCAAGAAAAGAGAGATGAGGACTCAATCCATTTGCACCGTAACTTGTTCAGACGTCTCACTTGTGCAGATAAAATGAAAATTATGCTCACCGCAGGCCTAGAATCTAAGGCCAGCCACAACCACGGAGAAATACCAGTGTTCCTGGCCCTGACCTGCAAGTGAAAGTTGTAGTCTTTGGGCTTCTGTGATCAGCAGTCCAACTGCAGAACATCTCAGTCAAGGAAGATAGTCTCAGGGATGTGTATCTGCTCTTCAAATTCTGAATTCTAGTCTGGGATGATTTTGATGCACCAGGAACCAGCACAGTTGTGCCTCCTCGAGTAGCAACTTGCCCCTTACTCCCTGTCCCCAGGCACAGGCTCCTGAACAATGTTACCCTCTCAGCTTTTATTTATCCGTAAGGATAGCACAAGCATAGAGAACCTCTGCATTTTTATAGCTCTTAGGTAGAAGATGTTAGTAATTATGGAGTTCACCTAAAGGAGAAAATGCATGCTAATAGCTTTATTCTAGCAAATAAGGATGTTACAATGCAACATTGTAAAAATATTATGAAAGTACAATAATATGAAAAAATATGGTACTCATGACAGAGTAGAATAGAAAATAGAAATGATCAGATGAAATTATTTTAAATCCATGAGTACAGAGTAGATTTTTGTCAATAGATGATATTGGGACAACTGTTTGGAAGCAAAAAATAAATTAGACCCATTAAACAAACTGCTCCTGGAATACAGGTTTAAATAGATAATTTACAGATTACCTAGAAATTCAGGGGAATTTGTTTATAAGGTGAGGAGTGTGGAAAATTTTTCCAAAGATGACACTGAGCTAAAAATCATGAAGGAAAAAAAAAAAAAAAAACCCTACTTTTAACACAAAAAATACCACCAAAATTTTAAGACAAACCTGTCAGGAAAATATGTCAGACAAATGATTCATATTCTCATAAAAACAGCTCATGATTTAAAAAGTGATTATACCAATAAAAACAAGGCAAATGATTAACAGAAAAATTCAAAAAATAAGAAATATGAATGGGTAAAATTTTTATACCTCTGAAAATGACTGTAATATTTCACTTTTCACCCACAAATTGGTGCTGGTGAGAAGAGATAGGTGTCTTTATATACCACCAGTAGGAGATGACGTTGGTAACACCTTTCTGGAGGACATTTGGCAAAATGTTTTGAGAGCCTTTGTAAGTGACATATTTTTCAATTTAGCAATTTCACTTTCAGGGCATTGCTAAGCAAATAATTATACTAGTGAGCAAATACGTGTGCATAAAGAATTAAAGCTTCAGCATTTACTTAACTGAGAGAAAATAGAAACAACTTAATGTCCCTCGAGAGGAAATTTGATAAATTGTTGTATGTGGGTATATTGAAATACAATATATGCATTAAAAGGATAATAGAGCTCAAAATTTGTTTTCATGGAAAGATATGCAGGCAGTATTGATAAGTGCAAAAGCAGATATTACAACAATATATATTTAATTATCCTATTTAAATTTTAAATATGTGTATGCACAGAACAATGCTGGGAGGTGTAAAAAAGGGTCATAGTTATTAGTTCTGGGATTACAGGTGATTACACTTTTATACCGTTAAACTACAGTAGGCATGAATTTCTTTAAAATTGGAAAATTTGAAGTTATAAAGAGGACAATATCCTTAAAACTCTTCAAAGTCCCTTATATATGAAGCTATGTAAAAAAATTCCTTTTAATAATTTAGTACCAGAGAAAAGTTTATCCCTCCCAAAGAACTGGTTTCTGAGTATGAGAACCATTTAAGTCATCCACCTCTATTGTTTCTAAAATTTGATGGTTTATAATATATACAGGAGTGAAAATACCTAGGATAAAGTGCTTCCATTTCCCCTTGCCTGCCAGGAAGCTCCAAACCGAAGTAAATAAATATAGTAACTTACAGACTTGAACAAACTTGAGCCAGGCTTCCACATTTAAAACTGGTATTTTATTAAGTCTTTTGTCATTCTGATCCACATTCAAGTGTGAGAACCACTGATTCTGGTGGTTGGTGTGCTTGCTTTCCTCCCCTTTCCACATGGCTTTAGATTTCTCCATGTCTACTTTACTATCCTTATAGTATTAGGAGATGCCTTAGATCCTTGAGAAATTAATAAGATATAGATTACATTAAAAATATTTAATTTGCTTCCCATGAGTGTTTCATGTACAAAATGAAGCACTGTCTTGAGGATGGAAAAAAAAAAAATCAGACCCCTCTCCTAATAATTATCCAAATTGTCTTCATGGTCAGAGAAGGCAATTATCCAGTAGTAGCAATGACCTAAAAACTCACAATTATTTTCTAATAAGTGAGAATATCCTAAATTAAACCTGCTTGCTCCATTTAACCCAGTGTAGACCGGATTATTTTAATCTCTGGGAAGCACAGAGTTTTGCATTTTGATCCATAAACTGCTAAACATAAAAGGCAAAGAAGGGAGATGCAAATAAAGGAGCTATAATTAAATAAGGAACAGGTATGTTTCTCAGCAAAACAGATTTTAAGGATGGATAAAATATCTACTTCAAAGTGGTGTTTTTTCATCGCCACTCTCCCATAACCCTGGGAAGGCAAGGAGGCATTCAGGTTATGAAACCGGGTTTCAGAATCAGCCTGAAGAGGGTCCAAGTTCTGCCTACCACACTCTCCGAGCCAGCTGACTCGCCCCTGGGAGCCACGACTTCCTGAGAGTGAATTAACAGTCACCTCATAAAAATGTATAAATAATGCTATGACCATAATTACAAGAATCTCGTTACCTGAGATAGCGTGGGATAGTGATCTACACTTGTCCAGTGCAACAGAAACCCTGGGACACAGGAGCCTGTGGGCTCCACACAAAGTACCCAAGTCAACAAGCAAATGGTGTAATCGATAAAGAGTCATAAACAATGTATGTGGGCCAGGCGCAGTGGCTCACACCTGTAATCTCAGCACTCTGGGAGGCCAAGGCTGGCGGATCGTTTGAGCTCAGGAATTTGAGACCAGCTTGAGCAAGAGGGAGACTCCGTCTCTATAAAAATAAAAAAAGAAAAAGAAAAATGTATGTGCCAAGGATGCTACAGAGAATATCAACGTGCATAATCTCTCAACTCAGACAAGTACAAAATTAAATCTTTAGTGTAGTAAGTTGGGTGATTTTTCTTAAAAAAACTACATTGCATTTTAAAAAAATAAAAATATTGTGTCTTATAAGATGAATGTACTTCTATATACACATATACACAAATATACTGAAGGTACAACTTAATTGAAAGTAGTTATAAATCTTTCCCCTAAAAGACCTTAGTTTATCCAAATTAATGCACTTTGTGAAAATGAGAATTCTTGAATTGCATTCAGGGAGGCAACTGCTAATCCACAGGATATGGGCATCCAGTAGGTGCGCAATAAGTTTTTTATAAGTCTGCATGAAAATGCAAATATTCTGGGTTAGGTGCCTTGGTTTTCAGTGCTTCTTTCCTGACTTTGTATCATAAATCCTTATTCATTTTATCCAAATGGTATTCAGAAACAATACTGTGGTTTTATTTGACGTACTTGTATTTTTTTTTCATTATGGTTGGTTTTGAATATACTCACAATTATTGTAGCCATAGCTATTCCCATTTTACCCTCCATATATGTGGGATCCTCACACACTGGTGAAAATTGACATTGAAGAGTTGCTTCAGCCCTGTTCACCTTACCTGCTGACTACAGGTGGTACAGGAAGAAGGCTAGTTTCCTCTGTGCCAGCCCAGACATTGCTGACTACCCAGTGTGGGCGTCCAAGGCAAATCCCACTGGATCTAGTATGTAAACTGTACATGTAGGCAGCTTTACTTCCTTACATTCACACTTTGGAAATAAAACCCTAAACAGTGTTTGGCATAAATCTATTTTCCAGTGCTGGTAGACCACTTTTATTGTGTCTTCTGTGGGCAGAGCCACGAGATAGAAAATAAAGTGAGACTCAGCAAGGCACCCAGTGAGGAAAGACAGGAAGAGGTGTCTGGGCAAAGGAGGGGTGGGGAAGGCGAGGGTGTGGTGCCCAGGGGTTGTAGGGTGCACTGCGGGGAGGGCCCAGCGAGATCTGCGTTGGAAGGTCCATGTTGCAGGATCGAGGCTGTTTGCTCTGGGAGTACTTGTGGGCAGAGCCCAAGCACAGGCCCCTTGTGCTAAGCCTGGATCCCACGTGGGCTTGCTGAGCTTCAGGACAGGGCTGTGGGCTGCGTGGGAAGCATACTGGACAAAGCAGGAATCAAGGAGGAACACAGTTGGATAGGTGGAAAGGGTGGTATCCTAACACTGCTGTGTGGTCCAATTCTTGCTAGAAAGAATGACTGCAGATCAGCAATCCCAAACATAAGTCAGTATGTCAGGTAAATATTCCCCAACAGTTAATGGTTTATCATACACTGTCTATACTCAGTCGGTTATCTAAGAGGACAAATACAACCAAAGTCTTCCCTGAGAGGTTCACTAAAAAGTCATAGTGTTTCAAGGTAAATGCCCTGTGTGTTCTTCACTGTGATGTTCCAAGACCAATGTGAGCAATTGCAGACTCCTAGCCCCAAAACTACAGCTGGCTGAATAGACTACAATGATACCAACCATTTTAGATGCTGTGGGGGGCACCTGGACTGGTTTCTAAACATTGCCTTGGCCCTCCAGTTGCTTCCCCGGCTCAGCGTGCCTCAGGGCGGCATGGCCTCCACTCAGCCGAGGCCTTGGTAAGAAGCTCGGCTTCCAGGGCGTGATGTCCACCTGATGCTCCCTGCGCCCGGCATGGTGGACAGTGGTGGGAGGGTCCACCAGGACTCTGCGCCCTTGATCATCTGCTCCCCTGGCATGTAGGCTCATGGCTGCAAAATCGAATCCAGGTCTGTCAGCAAGTTTGGCGCTGCAAAGTTTGGACCAATGTTAACGGAAAGACAGAAACATTCAGCCTGAAGACAGACAAGGTGCCGAGTGCTTGCAGCTGCTCTGTGGAGATGCAGCCGCCGTGCTCACTGAACAGAGAGCTTTCTTTTCTTGCCTTCGATTTTATCATCCAAATACTGACTAAATATGTAATCCCTGAAAATGCAAGAACATTATGTTAGACATAAGATGGAGTTCGAAGGTGCATAAAGTGCTACAGCATATCAGAGGATGTATCTGAATCCATGTCTACAAAATATTGGAATATCTATATATTCCTCATTTTACTTGAACTTTACAAGTCCTTTTGACTTTATTTTTTCTTTAGGAAAAGACTTATCTCCCTAATTTGCTTATCAAACTAGGGTCAGAAATGTGCATTTTAGGTTACTGGTTTTCTTGGTTTTGCTATTTAAAAGAGTATGTCTCAACTGCCATCCAGGAAAGGTCACAGAAATATTAATATACTTCTAAAACAAGAGGACCAAAGGCTCAGCTTTCAACATAAGTTGAAGTGTGATGATGAAAATAGAAGAAAACCAGTGGCCTGTATCTCTCCAAGAATTATTTAGTAATGACTTTTACCAGTAGAAAAATAAAAGGATCTCTCTGGAGTAAGCCTTACATACAAACAACTAAAATATACACAGAGTATTAGTAAGAGCCTGCGTTTTCAGAGAGACTCTGGGAATGATGCAGGGACATCCCTGCAGTGTTCACATACCGGGAGGGCCCGGAAATGATGTGGACACTTCTGAAACTCAGGGGACCTCAGCCAAGGAGCCACACGAGGGAGCACATGTGGAAGGAGTGCAGCAAAGCCGGTTTGCGGTGGAAGGTGGTTGGGGTCGCTGCCAGGCCCAGGAGGCCAGCGCCCTCCTCTCTGTGGCCCTAGGAGAGTAAGATAACCCAAATAAGCACATGTCGACTCCTTTCATGCACACAGATGGGGCTCCACGACAACCCAAGGAGGTCTGGATGCTGCTCCTCCGGGGGACTCTGACCGTTAGTGCAGTGAAGTCAGTTCTTGCCTCTAAAGAACAATGGATGGGAGCAAAGATGAGCCCCAGATTGGAGTCCCAGATCTGCGAAGGCTGACACCACCCTCCCACAGCAGCTGGGCAGCCCGGTCCTCATGCTGGATGCTAGGCTGCCCCTGGGGAGGGCTCCCAAGGGTGCAGGTGTGGACTCCATGGTACCGTGGAGGCGAGAGCATCTGGTATTTCTCCAAACCACCAGGACCTTTGCAAAACCCTTACCCCCTTATGCTTAAAGGTTAGGTTAGCTAACGTGGGGGAGTGATGTTGTTTATGTTGGTTGTGGTTTGATCGTAGTTCCTTTGAATTCTTTATGGTTTGTCCTTCAAGGTGCTTGGGGTCTCCGGCTCCTGCAAGAAGGGTGTTGTTCTTCAGAAAGTTTCAGCCCTCTTCAGTCATGGTGACAACACCCTTTCCTTTCTTGTAGGCCTGCAGAGAGGTAACCCTTTCCACCAGAAGCACCTCTCATGAGTGAATCGCTCATGTTCACTTCCTGCCTGAGGGGAAGGCAGCCCGCTCTGACGCGGGGGACAGGGGGAGGCAGGAGGAGCCTTAGCTGGGGTAAAGAGGGGAGAAACCATTCTGTCCATGGAGGGGCCCTGAATTTCTAACTCGGCTGAGATGGGCACTCCTGCAGCCCTGCCTCGGAATGTGGGACAAGAGTATTGCTTACTCTTTGGTTGAAATTTTCTTTTAATACTTGATTTTTATTTTTCTAAATTTCTAACTTTCTAAAACTTTCAAATTTCACATGGAAATACCATCAAAGCTACAACCTATTCCCTTGGAAAGTGGCTGTGTGCTCCACTAGGCCCTAGCCTAGAAGCCATCACACCCATCCCTTGTCAAAATCGCCTTTCCATCGGAGTGAGCCTGGGGTTGGGACACAGGCTCCAGCATGACCCTGACTTGTGGCAAGAAATTTATGTCCTCAAAGCCTCACATTTATCACTGGGAAGATGCAGGGTTATTGCGGATATTAAGGAAAACATATATAAGTGCCTGTCCCATTAGAAGCATTCAGTAAGTATTAATTATTATTATTAACAATAATGTTCCTCTGAAATACACCTTGGCCCCCCTTCTTGGTCTGTACAGACTGTGCATGTAACAAACTGCCCTTCCCCACCCTGCCCCGGCCCTGGCATCTATCACCACCAAACGTGTGCTCCTGGCCTCCAGCCACCGAGAAGCCAGTGACACCACAACTCACATAGGCGCCCAGGTAGGGTGCTGAGAGCCATCCGGGATCCCACAGCTCTCAAATAAACCCTTCTGTGTGTGTTACTTCTATGTGATACTGCCTTGCTTAGACTTTGTATGTCATACAGCAATGCTCTCGGTAATGAAAGATCAGCTTGTGTATTTTCCTTTTCTGTTCCTTAAAGTCTGGCTTTATTCATCGTGTTTAAAGTCATGTTTTATTAATTGTGCTATCAACCAGGGTGCTGTACCTAGCCGGGCACATGTTAGGTTCTCACAGATACCTGCAGTCAGGATGGGCGGATGGTTGATGGTTCACCCGGGACTCCAAGCAGTCCCCTTAGCAAAGGTGTTTAAACCTCAAACTCCGAAGACTGAAAATCAGGAATTTCCAATACTTTTCCTTCCACATCTGCATTCCCACTTACTCCCTCTTTTTGCTCCCTGTGATTCCTCCTTCGGACCACTTTCCCTCACCTGAGCTCTGGCCGACCTCCCTTCCATTCCCGTCTCCCCCTTCCCTGCGCTGCCCCCGCCCACTGCTTACCACCTGGGCCTGCGGCCAGGCATGCCCATCAGCCCGCTTCAGACTTCCTGGAACCCTCTGCAATTACATGCTAACTCTTGCGTGTGCTTTTGCATGTGCACGCACATTTTACTGGAGAGAGCATCTGGGACACACCAAGTGTTAAGTTCTGATGCTTTAGTTGAGGAATCTTGATTAACAGTATGACCATATATCACTAAGGACTAAATTATATGATGAAGATTATACATGTTTTAAAGCCTCAGGGGAAAAAAGAACATTTAGGTCAGGGCAATTGGAAAAGACTCTGTGTAAGACGTGGAAATAGTTAAACCTTAAATAACAGTATAGGCCAGGCACAGTGGCTCACACCTGTAGTCCCAGCTACTCTGGAGGCTAAGGTAGAAGGATCCCTTGAGCCCAGGAGTTTGAGGTTGTAGCGGGCTATGATCGTGCTACTGCACTCTAGGCTGAGTGACAAGAATGAAACCCTGTCTCGAAAAGCAAAATATATATATATATATGTATATGTATATGTATATGTATATGTCTACACATATATATTATTAATATAAAAGGAGAACCAAAGTCAATTTTTAAAGATTTTTTTTTAATCTGGTACAATCTCATTATTTTGGACTAATTATCCAAATTCTTAAATAATTTTATTATACCTTTTTTGGATTTGTCAGGTGATGATCTGAACAAAATCACAACGCTGAATCCATATAGAGACCTTGCTTTAAGCACGAAGGCTGGGGAGCGCACAAGAGAGGGAAGCCAGGCCGCGAGCGTGCTTTGGCGCCGCCCACGGGCCAGGCCCAGGCAGCGCTTCACTAAGTTGCTCCAACTGCGCTGCGAGGGGGGTATTATTTCTTACATCTCACAGATGAGGAAGCCGGGATCCAGACGGCGTGTCCAAGCTGACACACTGGTTCGTGGTGGGAGGAGGAATCCAGCTCACACACGGCCTCCTCAAACCCGAACCTTTCTGCTGAGAGATCTTCTGCCTCCAACCAATGTCACACAACTTACCTTCTGACTGCAACTGTATTTATGAAGTGAACTATATTTAGTCAAGTATCACTCACTCTAAATATTACTGAACGAGAGAAACTATTTCTTTGAAAATACACAAATTCAAATTTTGTGACCCAAAGTCAGATGGAACTGCTAATTTTTTTCAAAAGGACATCTTACTTTATGTGCGTGTTTCGTTTCAGAATAAGTCAGTGTTCTGGGGCTGCTTCTCTGGGAGTTAAATACGTCAGCCTTGACTGCGTACAGCATCCTCTTCCTTTCTTTTTTTTTTTTTTTTCTTTTTTCAATCAAGATCTGGTGCCCGTCTCGGCCTTTAGGACAAATTTGAGTGCCTGGTGCTGACTGGTCCAGTTACTCATTTAACCCACCCCTGGGGACTGACTCCAGCGAGGCGGCAAAGCTGAGTGCTCTGAGGGGTTATAGCATGTTCCAGTTGCAGGGATAAATTCCATAAGGTGAGGCAAGGTCCAAGGTGCGGAAGCTGTCACTAGGAGGAACGAAGGCCCTAAGGAAGGAATGGAGGATTCTTCTTCAGGGGAGAATAAACAAGGCTTCCTGGGGTTGATGACTTAAGCTGAACCCTGGAGAATTGCAAGTTCAGTGGTGGGAGGGGAGAGGAGAACATTCTGGGCAGCCAGGGAGCAAGACCGAGGGAGGAACATGCCTGGCTCGACGAAGAGATCAGAACCGACACCTTCTTCTGTCATGCAGGGCAGTAGTGCTCAGACATTTTGGTCTCAGGACTCCTTGAAACCACTAAAAATTATTAAAGTTCCCAAGGCCTTTTGTTCATGTGGGTTATATTATCCATATTTACTGTATTAGAAATTAAAACTGAGAAATTTAAAAGTCTGTATTAAGTTGTTTTGAAATCACAATTATAAAACCATTACCTGTTAACATGTTACTTTTTATGAAAAATAACCATATTTTCTAAAACGACAAGAAATGTAATAAGAAGAGTGTCGTGATTTTACATTTTTGCAGATCTCTTTAATGTCTGGCTTAACAGAAGAGAGCTGGGTTCTCGTACCTGCTTCTGCTTTCCAAATCTGTGGCAATAGGTATTTTCGGTTTAAGAATATGAAGGAAGCCAAGCCTCACACAGAGAATTGGTAAGGAGAGGAGAATATTAGCAGCTTTGTTGGATAATAGTGGACGTTGCTCTTTGATTCTATACCCAAAATTGCCAAGTGGTAGATTCTTCAAAATTAGTTGCAATGTGCAATTGGAAACCATATTCTGTTGAAAATCAATTGGTCCATTAAGTCGTGATGGTTTTGCGACACATCACTTTGGCCAGGCTAAACTCCGTGCCCCGGAATTCCTGTTCTGGTATATTTCCACGAAGGGTGGGCTGTAAGGGAGATTTTCTCAAGGAAAGCGGGGGCAAAGGCGGAAGGGAGACAACAGCCATTTGGTAGCACACACACTCTCCCCCAGCTGCTCGGACAAACGCTAGGAACGGAGGACCCTCCTCCATATCCTCCTCAGTTCCTCCGACTTCTGGGCCCACATATGTGCTGCTCCCTGAGGAAGGAGCTCAGTTTCCGCAGGACACCCTTGCCAACAAGATCGGCGGTGACCAGCACAGATACGGGTTTGAGTCTGCCCTCCTTCCAGCCTGCGGGTTCCAGCTGCTCTGACCTTTCTTCCCAGCAGCCTGCTGGGGGCTTTAGGCTCAGAATGAGCACAGCCTGTTACAGGCTGCTTAGCCAGCCCACTCTACACTAAAGTCATTTCATGAATCACATACAAGTGTGTATGTGCATGTATATGTACATATATACACTTACACGTACATACACACACACATATGTGCATTACTGGTTCTGCTTCTCTAGCTGAATCCTTCAACCAAATACGCACTTCAAATGGACATTCACGACGTGACCTCACAGATATCTGAAAGAGTGTGGGGTGCCCGCAGGGTTCCCCAGGTAACTCTTTAAGAACTGCCGGTACAGGTATTTGTAAGGGAAGATAGGAGGCCACCTAGGGCCAGATGCTAAAGGATCCCTAAAGGCCAACGCGTGGACTTTGGACTCTTCCCTATAAAGAAGGATTAAACAAAAATTTAAATGATTTATGAGTGTCTTAAGACAGCTCTGAATTGAGTACAGAAAGTTTTGAATAGGAAACAGACTGAACACAGGGAAATGACGTTCAGGTGCGACTTCCCTACTGAAGTGCCTTCAATTGCCTTCTACCTGCCGGTATCCACAACAAACCTCCACACCAGCCCGGGTATCCAGTCCTGTAGTTTGGGGACCCCGCATCTCATTCCTGAGCTTAACTGGACAGCTCCATTGGCCGTCACTCACACGGCTCAGCTCTGCTTACTCAAATCTGCATTCCTTATTTCCCACTCTTCCCCTCAGTCCAGACTTGCTCCCTTTCCCGTCTTTGCACTCTTAGCTGCTGCCCCAGCACGGTGTCATCTAAGCTGGTTACCAGAGAGCAATCCTAAATTCTTAATTCTTCCTCTGTGCCCGTGGGCATCTCTCCCCCACCATGTGCAGTGAGTTCCCAAGTTCTGCTGAATATGTCTTCTCGTTTTTAAAAATGTGTCTTCTTACCATTCCTATCCCTCATTTGCCTCTAGTTTAGGTCCTCAACGTTTTATGCCTGATATTTTGTAACAGCCTTTCACTGGTCTCTCCCTTTCCTTTCCCTCCCTCCCTTTCTCCCTTCCTCCTTCAATCTCTCTCCTTTCCTCTTTCCCTTACGTCTCATTCAAACCCGTCTTCCGAATGCCGCCCTGCAATGGCTCTGAAACGCGCTCAGTGCCGCCATGGGATGGTGCTAGAGCGTGAATGTGTCTATTTAACTGTTTGCGGAAAATACTTTGGTGGCTCCCATTTACCTTCACAGCAAGTCCCAAGCCCTTAGCAGGGACACCAGTCCTTCAGAACATGGTCTCATGGTCCTACCTCCTTTCCTTCCAGGCTCATTTTCTGCGAGCCACCACCCCTTCCCACCGCCCCATGGCAGGCCTCTGGTGCTTGTTTCATGCCACTTTATATGCTCTCTCGCCTTTGCCTAGAATGTCTGCCTTTCCCCACCAACTTCCTTCCTCGCTCTAAACGTAGAGACCCAATGATAACATCTCGTGCCTGGTGAAGTCCTCCTAACCCCCTGGGGGAATTAATGACTCCTTCCTCATCATTTTATTGTACTCTGAACTCTATTTAATAAATTGTTTCATAATTTTTTATCTGTATGCCATTTGTCCTATAAAGCTGGAAATTATGTCCTTTAAGGGTAGAAAAATTGCCCAGCATATATCAGAACTTGACAGGTGCTGGAAGAAGGAAATTGAAGTGCACGTACATGAGAGGTAGACAGTGCTGTCCATTTATCCTCTACCACTTATCTCATATGATTCCTCACATTTGAGGTTGAGTTGAAAAGATTGCAAACTCATTCACTTTAATCTTTCACTACCTTAGCAAACATGTATTAAATGTCTCCTATGTCCCAGGACAGATATTCTGCACTGTATTCTACCTCCAGACAGAAGTGCGACCTTACATAGCATGACTAAAAAGAATTTGCACAGTGGTCCTGTGTGCAGACATCTGGACGTGATTTTGTGTGTGGAACGGGCAAAACTGTGTGTGGATTTATGAGAGAGGCTTGCATGTTGGTAGGGCTGCCTGCCAGTAGAGGGTCACAGTGAGGGGGTGGTGAACCCCCGCAGGCAGTGGGCTGCTGCTGCGGCTTATTTTAGAACAAAATACAGGAATTCCCTTTGCAGAATCTGACAGAGGGAGCTGGGCAGGTACCAGAGCAAGCTGATCAAGATGCAATGCCTTTGGCCTCTGATGCCGTGAAATGTCCATTGTCACTGAAGATCCCTTTCTCATACCCATGTCACTGGTTGGTTCAGAAAGGAAAATGTACCACGGAACCTCCTCATATTCCTTTGATACCAGACTGGTTTTCTATTTTAACTTAAAAGAAATGTTCCTGTCTGTTCTTTAACTGCAAACCTGCTGCCTTGATTTCACATCACAGGCATGGTCTCCTCTTAGCATCCCCACATCGTTCCCGAGTTTATTTTGAAGCACAGTTTGCGTTTTTCTGCTATTAATTTTGCTTACAGCACAATTAAGTACTTTGTGTAGACTGCCACCCTGTCCAAACATTTTTTCAGCCAATTAAATAATTAAAACTTAGGCCAATCGTCTGTAATTATTTATGCTAAAACATTTGATATGATACGTTTTTCTGTGGTCTCAGAAATCAGTAAATCTTGTCAATTGGCCTGGAAGAATTGTAGGAATAGAAATGACATAAAAAGATGACCCAGCACAGCAAGTTGTGCCTTCAGCCGTCTGTGTGGTCTCTACCACTCACGTGACATCTCTGGGCCTCAGGTCCCCTGTGTGAATTGAAGTTGCTGGCACCAAGGATCTGTAAGTGCTTTTCTATCTGTTTTTAGGATACTGTGAATAAAGATACTGGCCATATCAGCCAACCGTGAAGCACCTATGAGGATTATGCAGCCTACTGCAGGTGCTTGCTGGGATTATAAGAGTCTTAGTCTGCTTGGGCTGGGATAACAAACTACTATAGACTGAGTGGCTTATAAACAACAGAAATTTATCTCTCACAGTCTGGAGACTGCTTAGTCCAAAGTCAAGGTGCCAACAGGTCTGCTGTCTGGTGAGGGCTGGCTTCCTGGTTCATAGGTAGCTGTCGAGCTGTGTCCTCACATGTCAGAGGGGTGAGAGAGCTCCCTGGGGTCTCTTTTATAAGGGGACTAATCCCATTTGTGAGGGCGCAGCCCCCATATCTAACAACTCCCCAAACTCCCCACCTCCTAATACACCACCTTGGGTGTTAGGTTTCAACATAAAATGTTTAGGGGGATATAAGCCTTCAGTACATGGTAATAGATAAACATAATCATAATTACTTTGATGTATATGTCGCCTTTCTTGTCATTCATTACAGGAGCCACAGAGGGGGAGCTCGTCTACAGAGCACTGGGTACAAAGCTGGACCATGAGGTTCTCTCACCTTGGACTTCAGTTTACACATTCTCAGGGTGTAGGTCGCAATCTTAAGGTCATTAGATGGCTAAGTCTCACCAAAAACATCACGGGAATAGGGCAAGGGAACCAAGGGCATTTGGTCAGCTTCAATCAATATTATACTGAAGTTATTCTCATGAATCAATGGCCCAGACCTGGAGCCCAGGGAGGTCAAGACAGTCCAGTCAGAATTTGGTCATCTGACAGATTACACTGCACCCCGGTACTCCAGGTCCACCTTCCCAAGAGGCAGGACCAGATCTCTAATCCCTGGCATGTCCTTTACCATCTTTCTTGGGAACCCAGAGCCTTCTAGAGACCTTCCCATGGAGAGCACAAGGTTTTTGAAAGTTATTAAACAACCACTTCCCCTGTTCTGACGTGTTCCTTCTTTCTAGTTCTCAAAGTTCCTCCCCTTCCTATCTATGGTCCCATCCTGTACTTTGGGTTACCAATCTGCACTAATTCTGTTCAATTTCAAGGACCTTAATATGCATGTATTGGGTCTGGTCACCAATATCAAACCTCCTTGGAGAAAGCGTGTCCCAGCCCAACAACGGTGTTAGGAATGTTCAACACAGAAAACATGTGACTCCCCCAGCATCCTCACTGCAATGACAGGGTCACACAAAGCCCTCTCTCACCATCATCGCTGGCTCCTCCCTCCTGGCTCTGGAGAAATGCAGTTAAAGAACAAGATTCTGATCTAAATGTGAAGCATGCAAACAGAGGGGTCTGTGGTAGATGGAAGGTGTGTATTTCTCTTCGTCTTTATGTAGACTTGTATTCAATGCACAAACATGTGTTGAGTTAGATATTGATGAATACAAATATGGCAGGATGATATTATACTTGTCTCTCAGAATCTCATCTTTACCCTTCCTTGCCCGTTTAAGGGGAGCATATATTTCATAAACAACAGCGACTAAAAAAATTAAAGACCAAAACTTATACTGTGAGAGAATTTGGACCCTTACCTTATACCATATGCAAAAATTACCTTGAAATGGATCAAAAACCTAAATGTTAGACCTAAAACTAGAAAATTCTTAAAAGAAAACATAGGGGGAAATTTTATGACATTGAATTTGGCAATGATTTCTAGGATATGACACTTAAAGTGTGGATAACAAAAATAAAAATAGTTAAGTTAGATTATGTCAACATTAAAAACTGTGCATCAAGGGGCACAATCAACAGAATGAAAAAGCAATCTACAGGATGGGGGGAAATACTTGCAAATCACATATCTGATAAGTGTATAATATCCAGAGTATATAAATTCCTCCTATAACTCAACAACAACAAATAACTCAATTTTAAAAATAGGCAAATGACTTGAATAAGTATATTTCTCCAAAGAAGATACACAAATGGCCAAAAAGCTCATGAAAACATGATCAACTAATCATTAGGGAAATATAAATCAAAACCACAATGAGATGTCACTACACACCTGTTACGATGACTTCTATTAAAAAAATAAATAAATAAAAAATAAACAAGCATTGGTGAGGATGTGGAGAAACCGAACCCTTGTGCATTGATGGTGGGAATGTAAAATGGTTGAGCCTCCGTAGGAAACAATATGGCAGTTCCTCAAAAAATTGAATATATGGTCCAGTAATTCCACTTCTAGGTATATAGCCAGAAGAATTGAAAGCAGTGGTCTTGAAGAAATATTTGTACACCCGTATTCATAGAAGTTTTACTCACAATAGCCAAAAGGTAGAAGCAACTTGATTGCTTATTGATAGATGAATGGATAAAACAAAATGTGGTGTGGAATATTATTCAGACTTAAAAATGAAGAAAAGTTTGGCACATGCTAAGTTTCAGTGGATGAAACATGGAGACATGCTGCTACGTAAAATAAGCCAGTCACAAAAGGACAAATACTGGACGATTCCCCTAATATGAGGTATCTGGAGAAGTCAAATTCACAGAGACAGAAAGTTAGAACGGTGGTTTCCCAGGGCTGGGTGGGAGAGTGGAACGGGGGATTAGTGTCTAAGGAGCATCAGTTCAGGAGGATGAGAAGGTTCTGGAGATGGATGGTGCAGATGGCAGCACCATAGTGTGAATGCGTTTAACACTACTGAACTGTACACTTAAGAGTGGTTAAGACGATAAATGTTATGTTATATGTATTTACCATAATTATAAACAAAACCGATGCTATGAGGAATGATTGGTATTGGCAGCAGGAAGAAAGAAGGAGGAAGACCAGGAAGGATCAGCAGACCATTGGAGTTTCCAGTTGAGAGGAAAAGGAGGTTTGCTCACTGCAATAGGTAAATAAATATTTTGCACCATTTTTGGACATATTTTATATTCATGGTCACTTAGGAGTAAGATTATTTCCTCTTAGCTACTGTTTGTATCGGGACAGGCTTCCAGACTGTTGCAGGCATACATCAAGGACAGAAAATATGCTCTGTGCCTTTAAATAACTGAGTGTCTGGGGTGACAGACACATATCCAATTAGCCGGCAGCGTAATCTCATCAGCGCTTTTATGGAAATATAAACAAAGTTTACTGAAGGCAGTTGATTTTCCCTGAGCACCTCAGAGAAGCCATCGCAGAGAACTTTGCCTTAAGAATGCTCAGGGTCTTCCTGATGAAGATGGAGCAAGAGTGCCAACTGCACGCGGGGTGTGAGCAGTGGCACAGACATGCCGGCCGGCGCGGCTCTGAGAGAACGGCGCACCAGTCCCCGCGGCCAGCGCGGGCGGGGGCAGGTGGGATTCAAGCAGAGCCTGCAGACAGGCCGTGAAGGATTCCCAACACCAAGACGGGGACTGAGACCAGGGCTCGGCTCCAGTAACCGTCTGAGCAGCCTCTGCCTGGCACCGCTGCTGCCAACGGCCACCCAGCGAAGGCTGCCTTTGCCCCTTGAGATCGTCTCAGGAAATGCCATGCTTGTCTGTGACAAATGAAGTACTTTTAGATTCTCAAAATTGTCGTTGGAAAACTCCCTCGCACAATCCTACCGTTGCTTGTTCTAGAGCAAATATACTTCACGATGAGGCTTGCGTTAAGCTGACAGCTCTGACATCTCCAAGCCAGTGGGCTGAGTGTGTGGCTCACCCGTGACCCGTCTGCTGTACTTAGTGCCAGACAGGTAAGAGAGCCACGAGCCAGGTTACCCGCGGCACTCGAACGGAGGTGAACTGTGGCTTAGAAATGAGAATTCGTTGCCCCTAGTTTCCACTCAAGACTAGAAAAATTCCAGTTCTTCCTTTACATTTTTCGTTCCACAGGCATTTTAAAGCACCTACTATCTGCCAGCATCATGTTAGGTGCTGGGATGACAATGAAAACAAAACACATCCCCAGCTCTCGTGGCGCTCACAGAGGAGGGGCGAGAGGGACACACGGTCGACGGTGAAGCCAGGTGAAGCGCCATCGTGCAGTCACGGTTAGTGTGTGCCTGCCGGCAGCTCGCCAAGTCCCGGGCTCCTGTGATGCTCCGGGGAACCTGAGAGGTCGTGTTGTCATTAACAACCCCATTTTACAGATCAGGAAACTGAAGCCTAAGAAGGACAGGACCATGGCAGAGTGGGAATTGACCCTCGGCCTCAGACATTACAAAGAGGAGAGGTCGCCCTTGGAAATGAATATCCCAGACAAAAGGCACGACCAGGACTAGCAGAGACAGTACTTTTGAGGTGGTACGGGATGGCAGCTGTGCTGGGCCTTGAACGCCAAGTCGTGCATTTTTCATTACTAATTCACATCCAAAGATCGGGCAGCTTTCCTCACTATTCCACGGGGATTTTGCTTTTTCTTTGCCTTAGAGTTAATTAAACTAATGTGCTGGCCCTGATAGCCATGCAATTATATTCCCTAAGTGCTTTCACACACGGCTGGGTTTAACAACAGCAGATTAACTACTCCGTTATCCACAGGGCAATCAGCGACAGTCCGGCACAGAACTGAAGGATATCTCTGTTCAAATTAACTTCTGAGGAATCTAGACCAGAGAACCCAGATATGGGTGGCAACGGGACCCCGGAAGTGCCCCAGCAGTGCAGCCTGCTCTGGCAGAGCCTGCTTAGTTCTCCCTGGAGCCCCTCTCGGAGACCCCGAAGGCAAGGAAAGGCACGCACCCACCCCTGTGCCTTAGCATTCTTTCAAACTTTCCAGGAAAGAAATCCTGTCACCTTCACCAAGTTCCTTATCCATCCAGACACTTCTGTTAGAAATGCGTTTTTGTGTATAATAAATTGCTTCCACTTGGCGGAAAATCATTTCTCACTGTTATCTCTGTGATCGGTTACTTCTGCCGTTCTTTAATGGACTTCACCTGATTATACGGCTAGTCATTAAAAGCTTAGTCCCCAGTACAATGGTATCTTCTGTAGAGTGATCCATGAGAGCTTTATAGAGGCTTACGGCCACAGCCTTAATTTTACTCATTCGTCTTAATTTTTTGTAATCATTTTTTGTAAAGAGGGTATAATGTCAGGCTTGCTTCCCTGCCTCTGACAGATCCAATCTAGCAGATAATTACCATAAGGAAATTGATGCTTTAGTGTGCGGGAGAGAATTTAATTTACTCAGACATCCTACAGTACAATGCATTCCAGAAGATATGAGGATTTAAGTTTTTAAGAAATTAAATTTTACTATTTAACATGATTACTTATGTTGAACATCATTAACTAGCTTTTTTAACTGTTTGAAATAATTACAAGCACACTTGCTGTGTCTAAAATCCAGAATCTGCATTAAATATGGGTTAAGGATCCATGAAATGAAAAGAAAAACCTGCACTTTTTTTTTTTCCTCTCCAGTCCTCCAAAAACTGCTCTTTAAAAGCTGCGGAAAAGTACTAGTAAGATGCCCTCTTTGAAAGATATTCTTTTCTGCATGATGTTTTAGTGTATACTTTAAATATCACATTCACTGGTCTGGCCTGTATTTTGTTTCTCATTTTGGGTTTTCAAAAAAAAAAAAATTATTCCAATTGGTCTGGCCTGGGGCAAGGTTATTGGTAAAAAGAGAAGAAATGGAAAAGTATTTTGAGTGGACGGGTGGTTATTCTGGTGCACTTTGCAAAGGCATGGGTGTGCACGAAGAGACGAACCATTTCCAGTGTTTCCTGGTTTTTTTTTTTTAAGACCCGGAAGGAAAAAAAATAGACAATGCCAAGTGCACGCTCAGAACCACCAGAAAATTGAGAAACGAAAACAAGATGTAATATCTGTTCAAGTTCTTAGAAAAGAGGCCAGGTCTCCTGAGCCTTCGCATGTGGCAGAGTCCTCACGAGGCCCTGAGAGCCAGACATGGGTGTGGAATTTCTTTTCTTTGCGTTCTGAAGCTTTGTTAACTTGATTCCCAAGAGTTCCTCAATCCTTTCCTAAATGTGAAGTGAAACACTCAACAGGAAATTTCTGGACAAAGCCAGCCCAGAAGTTCCCTTTATCCAGCACTTCTGCCCAGTCACATTTCCTCTCAGGAGCTCTCGCCTGTGTCCTGCGTCTGCTGCAGACCCTGTGACCGTTTGGGGAAGAGCCGGGGGATTGCCCAAGGGTCCCACTTTAAAATTCCCCCACTCCCCTCAGTGAGGAAGCTGGGCTCTGCGGTGGTCCCGGTTTGAAGGGGCTTCTGGAATGCCACACAGTGGGGGCTCTCATAAGCTGCACCTCTGAGTGGGAGGGTGGTCATTTCAATGTCAGATGCATCAAACTCTGGCAAAACTGTGACATTTATCAGGACAGTTGAAGCCTCTGAGACTGAGGGCCATTCCATACACTGCGAAAATGAGTGCCAAGATTTTTTTAAAAACTGTAATTATTAGACAAGGGTGTGGTCATTCTGTTCTCACTGAACAATCACCTCTCTTTGGTAATTGCTCAATTATTTGAAACCTTAAATATAATTTGATTTAGGAATATACTCACTTGCAGTTGTGTGTATTTATTTAGTTGTAAGGGGAAAAAGAGGAAGTGAAAATGCAGGCAATATAAAATTGTGACCAGGTGATCTAGGTCTGAAAAAGTCAAGTGATAAAGCTTGAACAGAGATTTTATGCCAGATACTGTTATCCGCATTATCCACTTGTCTTTTACAGCCATGCTGTGAAGAATATATTCCTGTTTCTGTTTGACAGAGGAGGCAATTGAGACTTAGGTTACGTAAGTGTCCAAATGGATATAGCTGCCATTACAACTAACAATAATATTAATAGTTACTGATTTCAGAGACTTTACTACATGCCAGGCCTGGGTCTAAGCAACTCACATATATAACTCCCTTCACACGCACACTCACACTCACACACACACACTCACACACAGGCAGTACTATTACTACCCCATTTTACATTTGGAGAAACCAAAGTACAAGAGAGGTTGAGTAACATGCCCAGGGCCTCACAGTTAAGAAGTGGCTGAGCTGGGATTTGAACCCAAGACAGTTGATGCCAATGATATCTGGTCTGTGCTGAAGCGAGAGCTAAGTCCTCCTCCAAGCCTAGATCCATCTCCACTGTACCAAAGCCAATGCTAGCAACTGGTATTGCTTTGTTTAGTTACTATTATAATCAAGATTCTAGGATTTATTCAACCATTCCATCAGTTACTCAGTTGTTTATTCACCAACATTTACTGACACCTGCCACTTGCAGAGGCTACGCTAGGCACTGAGGATGCTGGAGCCATTAGGGATGCCAGATAAAAATAGTCATCTAAGAAAATATTCACTCATTCATATCTGCCAAGAGATGTGCATATCCCTTGAACCTGCATTAAAACATGCGGCCTCCCAAGTTAGTTTATTTTTCACTGTGAACACAACGTTGTTGAACCCCACGGGTCCTGGCTGCTCCTGTCCCACCCATCCATGCTGTGAGCCCTGACCACACATGCACGAGCTGGAGCTTCCTCTTTCCACTCCGGCAGGCTCTTCCCACTGTGGGCTCCACACTTCTGCTCCCAAGGAAGTGCATGTCATCCAGGCAGTCCAAGTTAACCGTCTCATTGCTTGATTCAGTTCTGAGTCTAATCTGCTACTATTAAATTCCCTGGCTGTCTGAAAAGCTGCTTTATGTTCTAAATATGCATGGTATTCAGAAAGGGGCAGACTGCAGTTTCTAACCTATACCGACAACTAGTTCTCATCCCCCTAAATGGTCCAGGGGAGCTGATACGTGACCACCAGCACACACTTCTGCTCTGCTCTGCTCTGCTCTGTGTGGAGAGCTGAGACCTGGGGGTGGCGCGGGAGGCATCAGAAACTTCCCACGACAGGAACTCAACAGTGAAGACTTGAATTTCTGCTTAGAAAGATGCCACAGGGTAGTGCAAGTTATCGAATCACAAGTTATCACTGTGACTTAGTAGCTACACCAGAAGCAATGGTGGGCTGGAGGAAGGATATCATTTAAGGCCCCGCCGGCCTCCCTCTCCCTGCAAGGTGCCTACGAGAAGTGCCACAGTGAAATGCGAAGTGAGCCTGCTGAATGTTCGTTTGCAACTCAAGGGGCCTGGGGTATAGCAAATTGAAACCTTCTCTAAATGTAGAGTTGTCAATAAAAATGTTTAGGACTCAGGAGCTAAGGCAATTCCAGGAAGCTCCCAGCAGGGGATAGATAACCAGCCGACATCCATCTGTACGACTGATGAGATGACACTTTTTCTCTGATCAGATTAATTTATTGGCAAATGCTTCTAAGAGTGTAGGTTCCATGAGGTAGTGAGTCGCATCTGTCTTGTCCATTCCTCTGGCCCCGGCACCGGGCACAGACCCTGGCACATAGTGGGTGCTCAGGAACCAGGAGTTGAATGAATGGGTGAATGAATGAGGGAAGGAGTGATTGTGGAAAACTTTGCGGTGTTCCCGTAGATCAGTTTCAACCCTAGTTGCTCATCGCATGGCCCATGGCCCTTCTTTAAGAACTCAGACTTACTGAATCAGAATCTAAGGTGGTGGGATCCGGAACAGATATCTTTCTTGAAGTTTCTGAGGAAATGGAGGTTCACAGAGGTAAGTGGTTTTGCCCCAAAGCACACAGTAGTACCTGTCCCAGGCGCATTGCCTCCTAAACGTATGCTTATTTCACTAGAGGCCCAGCGTCCGTTCTGCTCTGATTCATCCCCCCACCTTCAGACCTCAAGTTCTGTCAGTCACGTGTGCAGGACCCTCGGTGGGCACAGTCCCTGGTGAGCTGACCTGCCCCTGGTGCCCCAGGAAGAACTACTGCTGTTGAGGGACTTCCTTGTAAACTGTGGGAAGTTCATCTTAAAACCAGTTTGGATTTTATGATCATAGATAATATGTGCTATAAATCCTAATATTTTTCACTTATGAAAAAACAAACTGTTTTACTTTAAAAATGGAAAGTTCAGCCAGGCACAGTGTCTCATGCTTGTAAGCCTAGCACTCTGGGAGGCTGAGGCGAGAGGATCGCTCAAAGTCAGGAGTCCAAGACCAGCCTGAGCAAGAGCAAGACCCCATCTGTACTAAAAATAGAAAGAAATTAGCCAGACAACTAAAAAATATACAGAAAAAATTAGCCGGGCATGGTGGCGCATGCCTGTAGTCCCAGCTACTCGGGAGGCTGAGGCAGGAGGATAGCCTGAGCCCAGGAGTTTGAGGTTGCTGTGAGCTAGGCTGATGCCACGGCACTCTAGCCCGGGCAACAGAGTGAGACTCTGTCTCAAAAAAAAAAAGGAAAGTTCACCTCAATCTTTTCTAGAAGGATAGAGGGGAAGGCTGGATTGCATTTTTGGAGGAACCTTGGCCTGGCCCCACCAAATTCTCTAGGGTGTCAGATTTAATGCCTGCCCTCCATGCCCCTCACCCCCGTGCTTCCTGTGGATATGGATATATGTCTGTTCTAATGGCAGACGGTATTGCAAGGTTTGGCCACATTTAGAGTCAAAGAGACAAGACAAAACAGGGCCTCAGAACCAAGTCCCACTACTAGCAAGATTAGAAAGTTGAGTCTCAACCTTGTGACACTGGAGGCCTTTGGGCTGCTCTGGGTCTGGCTCCTTCTGAGGCTGGGAGGTCAACTCTCCATATCCGTGAGCTGAGCTGACCAGTACCCTTTAGACACGGTCCCTTTGTCACTTGGGTTAGTCAGTTTCTGCTGCTTATCACGCAGAGAGCCCTAACCATCGATCCGTCCTGCCACGTCTGCGCGTCCATGTGTTCACCGAGTCCTGATAAGTCCCGTTCCCGCTGCCACCGCCTTCACGTCCTCACCGTGCCCCACCTGGGCCATCGCCGTGGCTGTGGAGTTGGTCCCACACCCAGGCATCTTCTCTACGGCCCACCCCCTTCCTCCAGGCACACCAGCCCCGGCGCGCTTCCCAACCCGGATCCCTGCCTTCCGCCAGGGCTACCCGCCCAACGAGACCGGCCCTCCGGCCTTCCCAGGGCCCCCAGGCCCCCCTCACACTGCCCGGCCTCTGTGCTGCCACCTCCCTCTTCTGGAGCCCCAGTGCTTGGCCCGCCCTGGGGACGTCACCTGAGCAACACCACGTGTGGTTCCCACCAGATAAAATGACCTTGACCTGCTCCAGGCTTTGGCTAGCATTTCATGCCTTCTGGATTCCATCGAATGCTGCCTCCCCTGTGTGTGCGGCCTGCTCTGGCTTTCCCCGTCAGACATGGAACTTTCTGTCTGTCACCAGTCTACCGCAGAGCCCTATGCATGCCTGTGCTCTGCAGTCAGACTACAGAGGTGTACGCCCTGACCCTATCCCTGCATGGCCAAGTCACCTAGAGGAGGTTATTTTACGTCTCTAGACCTCAGTTTCCCCGCATGTAATGTGGAATAGAAATAGTACTAAATTCTTAGGGTTCACCATGAAATTTTTTTTTTTATTTGAGACAAGGTCTCAGCCAGGTTGGAGTGCACTGGTATGATTATAGTACACTGTAGCCTCAAACTCCTGGGCTCAAGTGATCCTCCCACCTCAGCCTCTCAAATTGCTAGGATTATAGGCATGAGCCACCATGCCCTGCCTCTGTGAGGATTGACTGAGATCCTACATGTCAAATGCTTAGCGCAATATCTAGCACATAGTGTCCAATAAAAAATAGTTATAGTAATAATCTTGTACTACTGCATTGCTTACATCTTCATTTCTGCACTAAACTACAGGCAACATCTTAGTAAGCAAGGCTGGAGCTTTCCGCACATGTCTGCCCAGCACACAGAGCCCTGGCACACACGTGTTCTCAATAAATGTTGGTTGAACAGCCAGTGGAGCTAGGCTTGGTTGGCTGATGCCTGGAGATACTGAATGCAAGTCCCACCTTGATGAGCCCAAATGTGACAACTTCAAAAGAGAGTGCGTTAGTGCCAATCACTGTGCTCCCTGTACATTAGAGACCTTCAAAAAATACTGTCTGGGAAAAACAAAGCCTAACATTTAGCTCTCAGTAATACTTTAGAACTGCTGCCTATGCGAGCTGGCCGCAGAGGGGGCGTGGATCGTGTTTTTGACGCCGACAGGAAGCACTTGGGGAGAGGAGGTTCAGGGAAATGGTCACAGGGCTTCAGGCTCCTCGGGTGCTGGGTTCCCAAGGCAAAGGGAACTGAAAAGGGCAGTGGTTGTACGACAGAGCAAATCAGCCCCATACACTTTCCTTTTCTGGAAATCTGAAGCAAAAATGACACACTGTCCTTGGAGAACCTTCCGTGTGGCTGGTAACACAGTCATTAAGAGCTTGAGCCATAATGTCAGGTGACATTTCAGTTCTGACACTTAATGGGCACTTCACATGTGAATTTGGGAACCTTCTTCCTTAACATTTTTGAACCTTGGTGTCCTCACATATAAAAGAGCATAATAATGCCGACCCTGCAGTATGTACTGTATAATAAAGATTTTGTGAAGTGCCTGCCACATACAGAAAATGCAATAGCTGGCGACTATCATACTATGTATTCTAAGACACTTTCTGGAGTTTAACATATGTTTTAGATCCAATGGGAATCTATGACAGACTTGGGGAAAGGAAATAAAGATAACTTTACAGAGAGCAACTGCAAAAATCACAATCTACGATCTATCGAGCTGTTGACTGAGTACTTATTGTGTTCCAGGCGTGGTGCAAGGCACTGCGTGTGCTATCGTGTTTACATCCTCAACATCCAAAGGTCACAGGCCAAAGTGTTTGAATCGTCCCTTTTCCTTCCAGAAATTTTCGTGACTGGAGGTACCAGGTTGTACATCCAATCCTACCGGACAAGCATTTTATTCGAACTTCCCTGTTCATTGATCAGCAGTAACGGGGTTAATGATGCTCTTATTCAAAGAGTCGCAATTATGTTTCAACATTAACACCCATTAAGATGAATGACAATGCATTATAAGTAGTGTTTCAATTTGAAATTGAAATTATATCAATTAGCCTTTAAACTAGCCTAAATAAATTCCGTTTGGTAGCTCCAAAATTATTCAAATGCCATGATTTTGAATAAGAGGTTTAAAAAAAGTTTTTTTGAATTCTATTCTAAACATTCATACTAATAATAATCATATCTGCTTCTGTAATCTCTTGTCTTAAGAGAGCAGAGTACAGGGGCCATCAGCTGCTAAATCAGCGCAGTCTGATTGTGAGTGTGTAGCAATTACGAGAGTGATTATTTCCCAAAGGGGGAAATAAACACAGGAACAAGGACCCTCAGACTGCTGTGAAGGAAGGTAATTTTCAAAGCCCTGGAAGGAACGGTATGGCTATTTAATGGGTCTGTGATGACCGGACACTACAAAGGCTCTTTGGCTACCATTATGGGGGGTCCTCCACCCCCAGCCATCGGGTGATAGGGCCACAGCCTGTGCACGGGGTGGAATTCCCGTTCTCAGTTCCCACTTGGTGCATCCTGCCCCACCTTACTTCCCCTATTGCGTATGCATGAGCACACCTCCGGTCTGAGTGCAAGCGCAGTGGAGGCCACAGCCCGAGCTCACTCGATTCTCTAGCCCCCTCCACCTCCCATTATCTAGCAAGCTGTTTGTACTAACGGTATGTGACATATGCCAGCTAAAGCAAATACTCGATCCTTTCAGACAGTGCTTCACTCGTTGCAGTTTCCAAATAGACACATGTTTACTTCAGTGGACTGAGGGTTTATGTACCCCCCGAATTCATATGTTGAAACCCTAATCCCAGCGTGATGGTATTTGGTGGTGGGGTTTGGGGAGGTGATTAGGTCATGGGGGTGGAGCCTTCATGAATAGGATTAGTGTCCTTACAAAAAGACACAAGAGAACTTGCTTTCTCTCTGTTCTGCTTTCTGCCAAGTGAGGATACAACCAGAAGCTGTCAGTCTGCAACCTTCGCCAGGGTTTTAGATGGTTTTCAAACCAGAGAATCCTGTCCCAACACAGTGAAAGCAGTTATGTGACTTGAACAAATAACTTCCCCTTGAAAATGAGGGTTAATGCCTTCCATCGCCCTCCCTCTCCAGAGGTGAGGCAGAACCGGCTCTTGCTGTAATGCGGGGCGGACTGGCTATTAGCTGCCGGCCTCTGGGTCAGATGCTGAGCCTCTGGAAGTCTCAGGCTTGCTCGTGAAGCAAGGCTAATGATTGCCACACTAGCAGGGCTCTTCTGAGGTCAAACGGGATCGGGCGCGTGCAGGGCAGCACGGCCATAGACAGCAGGGCTTTTCTGCAGGTAAATACAATATCCGACACACATGTCTAGCACGTAGCAGGCACTCAGGTAAGAGACCAAATTTGACACATGAAACTTGATCCATGAAGTCTGCGAAACATCTTCACAGCTCTACTTGTTTTCTGAGGGCATAAATTAGTATCATTTGGTTAAGATGCAAAACGAAAAAAAGAAAAACTGTGAGTGCCTCTTCATGGAGAAGACCTACAGCCACTGTCCTGCCCTCTTCCCGGCCCCTACCCTCTCGTTTTAAAGCACATTGCCACCCAAATAGACCATGCGATGAGGAGTTAGGGTAGATTTTATTTGCAAAGTATTCTCACTAATATGTTGGAATATACATGCATAGGCATCCATATTTTATCATTATGTAAATGGAGAAGTTGAAGAAATTAGTAAATAAGAGCTCTGGGCTTGCCCTCCCTCATTGAAAGTTGTGTAAATTTTTGCAGGGGTGAGGGGCCTCATTTTTCTACGTGGTAAAGCGGGGCTTGTAGTAATGTCTCACCAATGGAGGTCCGTGAGGACCGAATGAAATAGTGTCCGTGCAAGCACTCTGCGGGCGGCAGAGCCCCGTGCAAAAGCGCTGCTGCTCTGACCAGGAGGAGACTCGTAAGGATTTCCTGAGCACTGTCCTTTGCCCTTAACCCACCTATAGCTAGGAAGAAGTTGTCCTATTGGAGAAGAACATTCCTAATGAAGGGGTTTAGGAAATGCCACCTCCAAATCTGTCACTTTGGTGTATTGATTACTTCGAGCTGAAGACACTTGAAAAACAGCAACTTCAAGCAGAGGCTTTCTCTGAACTTCCCTTATCAGCCCAAAGACAGATCCTCCAAAAGGAGCTCAGTTGTCACCAATCCGCTCCCTGGAGTTTCATCAACCAAGGAAGAGTAACTCTCATCACAGAAATTGACACCACGCCCAGACAAACTTTGTCACAGACCATCATCTATGCTCCTAAGGGCTCATCGATCTTTCCCAAAGAAGTGTTGTCTCCCCAAGGTTGCCCCCAGCCCCTCCCCGCTCTCCTACGAAGAGAGAATTTAAGCTCCTAAATCCCACTGGGTCCTTGCTAGTCACTTTTCTTTCCTGTGAGGCCTCTGCGCAGGTAAATCCGTATGCCTTTTTTCCTGTTAATCTACCTGCTGTCAGCTTATTTCAGAGAGTCAATTATTGAACCTCAGAGGGTAGAGGGAAAGTCTTCCCTCCTCTGCCCTGTGCGTGATCGAGACTGAATAGGCTCTGACTCCCCCTCACCTAGCAGCGGGAGTCCCACCAGGAGTCACCTGGTGTGTTCACGCTTCCACCCCTCCACCTGCCTTCGGCTCCAGCCACTGTCCGGGAGCCAGCTTCCTGCAGGGGTGCTGACAGCACCTGCCTCCATGGCACGAAGGGTCCCTTCCTTCCTGCCCCAGTTCTTCCCAGATGCAGAGGGCACTTATCTGAGCCGCCTTGGAAGTATAGGGGAGATGGAGCGTCAGGAGGTGCCCGCTGAGCAGCAACAGGCACTGGAGTCAGGGGACAAATGCCCCCTCTTGTGTAGCTCAGTGGGCACTTCTACAGACCACTGCAGTGCCCACGGCTTGCTGCCAGGGAGCCAGGCTGGCTCTCTGAAACAGCTGGTGGTCCTGTGCTTGGCGCTCCTGGTTTCCTGTGAACTCAACAGGGCCAGGGCACACTGGAGTTCACAAATGAGTTGCCAGCTCCGGCTCAGGAAGGACCAGAATTTGGCCAGAGGGTCTCCAGTCTTCTCTCTGAATTTTGAGGCAATGGCTAGTGGAAACAGCAGAGCTTAGGAGTTAGAAAACATGGGCTCAATTATCGGCTTCGTCACTGACAAAGAAGAGTCACTCGGCAAATGGTGCCAAAGATGATGATGCTTAATATTAATTTGTCGTCACTGGACAATAGTGGCTGTGATGATGATGATTAGTGTTATTAATTTGTTACTTTATGCATTCTGAGTTTGCTTTCTTTGTATACTGATAGAGCTACTTCCTCTCTCTGCACTCCTTTTTCCTTGATATTTTAAAATAGTAATAAAAAAAATTCTGATTCATTTTAACATTCTTTCTGATTTTGTCTTCTCTCCTATCTTCCCCCAAGCCTTAATTGACCCTTTATTATTCTCTTGCTCCCGTCATTTCCCATTTCCAGGACAGTTCCAGGCGGGTAACTCTAACGCTGCTGTGGGACCCGTCTCACCATAAATACAATTTGACGAACTATTTCCAAGCAGTCAGCGACGTGGGGCGGGTGAGCCTCCGAGTCTCCTCCGCCAGCGGTGTGAGGAGTGAAACGGCTGTGTTATTTTGCTAGATCTCAGACAATAAAAACTGTGATCATCAACCTGGGGACTCATTTTCAGACTTGCCCTTTCCTTGTGCTGATAGACAGAAAGGTCGCAGCCATCACGAGAAGGATGGTCTGGGCACAGGACAAAAAGCCCTGGAACCCACCACGCCTAATCATACAGCTTTGTGCAGGGTTACCTTGGACCAGGAGACTGAAAGAGCAGCAGAAACTGGATTTCTCGTTCCCAGGGCACCACACTGAGTGGGGGAGGGGAGCCTCCTGCCGGAAAGAGACACAGGCTGAGAGCGGGCACATTGTTTAACACCCGCTCAACACCTTCAGAATGCACACAGGTAACTCCTCCACACGATGGGGAAAACTGAAGAATACCGGCTTTCCATTAGCATTTCTGTAGGCTGTGACAATGGTCTGTTAGCTGTGTTTGAAGAAGCAAAGTTGTTTTTACATATTGGAGTAGAAAACGATTTTTGCGATATCTGTATGTGACCTGTTGTATCAGCTTGGAGTACAAATGAAAGCACACTGTTTTCTTCATTAATTGCCCGACCCCCCAGCTTCCTTTACTAGCAAGGTCTACATTTCCCTGCCAAGGCTCCCCTGGTTCCAGGGGTGAGTCTGGCTTCCACATGGCAGGCGGAGAGACACGGAATGGGACACTGGGTGGGTCCACCATCCCTTTGCTCACCTGCCGCTGGGTGATGGTGCTGCTGGATGTGGGTTCTGCCTGGTCTAAGGGATGCCCATCTACTCTGCGCTGGTCCAGGCACCTACCCGGGCCACAGCGGTGCTCACACCCAGACCGCGTGGTCAGGGCTTTCGTGGCACTCCCAGGGTGGCCTACCTTCAGCTCCAGTCATGGGGCAGCTGGCCAGGAGCTGGCTTTTGTTGCCAGGTCCCAGGTCCCCAGCCACCTGCTGAGTGGCTCTTTGCTGATATCAGAGCTAAGTTAAAACCCCAGCTGGAGAGGCTTGAGGTA
Source organism: Avahi laniger (assembly GCA_963575035.1). Taxonomy (NCBI): domain Eukaryota; kingdom Metazoa; phylum Chordata; class Mammalia; order Primates; family Indriidae; genus Avahi; species Avahi laniger. The sequence continues at coordinate 37,904 of CAUYSK010020046.1, read as the reverse complement.
CTCATCCCTCCCACCCACATGCCTTGGGGTCCTCACCTGGATGGGCCCGTACCTTCTCCCTGGCTCTGCACCACTAGGAAGGGGCCATGTTTAGAGACAAATGAAAAGTCTCACTATATTCTTCTGCAACATAAGACATTTTGCTTAAATGACACTTTCTTTAACAAAGAAGGTCTTTTCCGAGGTGAATGTCTGCCTCCACCACGTGAAACTGTGGTGGGAATGAAAAACGGACACGGTTTGAACACTGGTGCTCTAGCGCAGAGTCTCCCCTTATCCTCAGGGGACATGTTCCAAGACCCCTGGCAGATGCCGGAAACCTCAGATAGCACCAAACTCTATATATATGTGTGTGTGTGTATATATATATATATATATATATATGTTAATACAATGTTTTTTCCTACACATACATGCCTGCGATAAACTTTAATTTATGAAGTTGGTGTAGTAAGAGATAACAATAACTACCAACAAAATAGAACAATTGTGACAAAATGCCAACATCACTACTCTTGCATTTTGGGGCTATATTAAGTAAAATAAGGGTTCCTTGAACACCAGCACTGAGATGCCGATACAGTAGGTGCGATAATGAGATGGCTCCTAAGGGACTCGGAGGTAGGTGGCATAGACACCACAGATCCCCTGGACAAAGGGATGATTCGTGTCCTGGGCGAGAGATTTCATTACACTACTAATTTAAAATTTATGAATTGTTTATTTCTGGAATTTTCCATTTAATATTTTCAGACCCACTGTTGACCACGGGCAACTAAAACAGAGGAAGCAAAACGGCAGACAAGGGTGGAGGAGGAGGACTAAAGAGAAAAATAAACTCTCTTGAGAAACTTATCGGCTTCCCCAATCCCTTCCAAGCCTAGTCAATTCTATCTTTACGTCTCATATTTATCCCATGATATTCCAGGCGTTTCCCTAATTAGATTCCCAAGAACTTTCTCCCAGGAGGAGGCTGGGGCTCCTCACCTGCTTTCCACTTGCGGAGTCTCTGGCCACCCTCACCTGCCCCAGCTCAGCCTCCTGAAGCCCAGTCCCGCCTCGCCCCACCGCTCCCCGCCGCAGACAAGACAACTTTGCCGCTAACGTGGCAACTCCTTCAATTCCCTCTATATTTTGACCTGAAGCAAGAAGTTTTGATATGAACATTATGTGATAGCCAAAGGGCATAATGTATTTTAATGTAGTCTTAGGAGGGGAGACCCTAAATAGCACTCTTCGTTTGCTTAGTGGAGGTTGCCTATAAAATCATGCCTCGTACCTAGAGGCTCTGGGGAGAGTTGGCTTTCAACTCGTTCAGGTTCTTGGCAGAATCCAGTTCCTGTGGTTGTGGGACTCAGGTCCTCCTTTCCTTGCCTGTTGCTGGCCAGGGCCACCTAGATTCCCAGATGCCCCCAGTCCCCATCCTCCTGGCCCTTCCAGCAAAAGGGCTCAATCCCCGCCCAGACTTCAGGGCCCTGCATCTCCCTCTGCCTCAGGTCTCCTGCCTCCAGCCCAGTGAACTCCTCTGTTTCTAAGGGTTTGCTTCATTAGACCCAGCCCACCTACATAATCCAGGCTAATCTCTCTGTTTAAGGTCACTGATTAGCAACCATGATTACAGCTTCAAAGTTCCTTTCGTCCTGTAACAAATCATAGTCACAGTTCCCAAGGAATTAGGATATAAACAAACATCTTTGGGAAGCTGTTCTATCCATGACAGGGAGGAGTGCGTGTGTGTGTGTGTGTGTGTGTGTGTGTGTGTTCTTACACATTCCTTAGAATGACAGAATTACACTCATGACTTTTATATTAGTACTATCAGATCCTGAGGCTACTGGTGGAATCAGTTTAAATTCTTACTCTTTCATCATTTTCTACTTGAAATTTTCAGAATAGCTAAATTAACTCGCATACACACACACACACACACACACACAAACACACACTAGCTGAAATTTTAATTTCCCTGGGGGTTGATGAGTATCATGGATCCTGTAATTGTGGGAAATTATTGTCCCTACTTCTTCAGATTGATTATTCCAATGACATTAATGTGACGAAAACACTGGATATCATCTCCGGTAAAGTCTGGACCCAATGCAAAATTTTCTACACGATTTCCAAGACCCATTATCCCAGCCTGACCAGCTCCGACAGAGTCCAGCGTTCCCATTGTACAGGTGAAGTGAGTCTCGAATGCTGGCACGCCTGAAGCCGCACACCCGTCCTCAGCAGGTTCAATTGTAGAGCCCCAGGGCCCCAACTCTTGACCTGGGCTTCGTGTCCTAACAAGGTAGACACACATGGGAGAAAAGGGGACACTGGAGGGCTGTATGGGAGAAGAAGAGGAGGAGCGCGGGATAAAAATTAAGGAAAATGCAATCAAGCGCTTGCGGAACAGACCAGGGGAAAGTAACGATACTGGGAGCGTTAGTCAGGGCTCCCCAGGGAGCAGAACTGATGGGAGGATGTGTATATACAGAAGGGCTTATTTTAAGGAATTGGCTCATGAGAATGTGGCATCTGGCAAGGGTGAAATCTTCAGGGAAGGCCAGCAGGCTGGAGGCCCAGGGAAGAGGTGACGGTGCAGCTCGAGCCCGAGGGCAGTCCGGAGGCAGAATTCCCTCTTCCTCAGGGTCTCGGTCCTTCCTATTCAGACCTTCAACTGATTGGATGTGGCCCACCCACATTATGGAGGTCATTCTGCTTTCTTCAAAGTCTGCAGTTTTAAATGCTAATCTCAACTAATAAATAGCTTCGTAGCAACATCTAGAGTGATATTAGACTAAAATCTGGCCACTGCAGTGTAGCCAAGTTGACACATGAAATTAACCATCGCACTGAGTAAAGCTGTGGACATGTGATTCTTTCTGCATGAGGCCTGCGTGATTAATTTAGGTGGGAATATCAGTTTGCTGGGGCCGTACTGGTAATGTTTAAATACGTGGCACATTCCCACCCTGACTGTCTCTTGTTTCCTGGGCTGGCCGGTCTCATTTTCCTGGGGGCCACGCCGGCCCTGCCTCTCTGCTCCCAGGGCTCGGGAGTCTCTGTTCTCCTGGACTCCCCGGTAAGCTAGTGTTACACACACACAAACCTGAGTCTCAGGACATGTCGACATCCGGTCTACAATACGTTTCCTCTAGAAATGCCCCAGAGTGATGAGAATGTGAGAGCGACCAGACTGTCTCCAACATCCCGCCTTTTCCACGTCCTCCGGGGCAGCCCCGTCCTGACCCAGCAGCCCCCCGGGGAGCTTTACTTCCCTCAGATCCCCCCGCCACACAGCGGACTGTCAGCTCTGTCACCCCTTCAGGTTTCTGGAAGTCTTCAGGCTGCTTTTAATGAGATCACCGTCAAAGCTCGTCCCTGTCAGTCCCAAAGTGTGTCTAAACTCACGACTGTCACTTCTCACAGACTCTCCTCGGGCGTAGGAGGACGGCGATGCAGAGGGGAAAACTGGAAGCTGGTGTCAGCTCCTGAGGTGGCCGTTGTGCTCCGGCCTGGGCACTGGGTGATGGGAAGCTCACCCTGGGCGGGGGAGGATCCGAGAGGCTCGCAGGGGCCGGGCCCTGGGCATGAGTCACGTCGCCAAGCCGAGCACAGGTGGGTGATCAGGTGGGTGATCAGATCAGAGCCCCGCTCTGACTCAGCGCCTGCCCTGCGCCGGCACCTGGCGCTGTCAGCTCTTCTGGGTGGGAGTATGAAAATGGCCTTCAGAGTGATCGCGTGACTAATGCTAGGACTTGCCTCCAGCCTTGGTTCTTAGTTTTCCAGAGAAAAGTAATGTTTTGATTCTAACTTCTTTTCTCATCTCAAAATACTGTGGGATATGTAAATTGAGTTTGCAAACCTTACGTATAATTTCCAAATTGCTGAGAACATATTTGAATCACAGAATAAGAAAACAAGATGCCAGGTTTTTCCTATCTCTTTATGATAAACAAAACCACATGAGTAATTAAAATATTTTTCCTTAAATTTTCAAAGGAATAGAATTGGATTGACCTTTCATGGGACACCAGTTCTTAGTTATTAAAATTGATTTTATGGAGGGAAAAATGAACTAGAGTTTTATCTCTTTGTCGTCTACCCGGAGAGAGTACCCTTGAGCAAATGTAATTAACATTTTGCCACCAGGTAAACTGAGTCTGTAAGATGTGGTTTTCCAGGATGCAGTGATAATGCATTTTCTCAAGTATCTTAATTGCTAGGAGTCTTTTCAAAATAGATGATAAGTGAAAAGACAGTGGACTGAGTCTTCTTGTTCAACTACGTGCTCTGTGAGGGCCGGAAGACGGTCTGTCTTACTCACTAAACTTGATAAACACCACCACGTTATTTATTAAATAAACGAATGAATAATGGTTGATTTTCAACTGGCATACATAATGCCATATACTTTCTTTTTTGGTCTTTGTTTTATGAACTTAAAACTTTATGTCTTAGGATAGAAAGGGTGTCTCGTCTGGTCCACGGTACGTGCCCAGCTTTCCTCTGTGTCCGTCCTTGCAGGGACCTGCGCCACAGCCAGCCGGGCCTTCTCCTCGCTTCTGAACTGCCCACGTTTTCTCTGTTCCATCATGTTTGCCTACCCCGCTCCCATCGCCTCGGATCTCACCATCCAAACCTGACTTTCGAAATCTTACTCATTTGCTGATGTAAGCTCACATTTCTCTTTTTCCTTTGATTTACGTAGAGCTTTTCCATTCGTTGTTTGGCCCTTCGCTCATGTCATCCTCTGCTGACCTCCCAGGTGTGTCCTCGTCTTGCCAGGCATTTCACATATGTGACTTCTTAGGGCTGAAATAAGATATGCAGGGAACCGGCAGGGAGGCGGGGAGGACTAGGAGAAAGATCACATGCTGTCCTGGGGCTCCTTTGGACACGGCCTGGAATGGTCGGTACAATCTGGCCACGTGAGGGGAACAGCAAGAGCACTGCAAACGGAGGGAACAGCATGAGGACAGGTGGGGACGGAGGGCAGTGCAGGTGTGCCCTGCAGCAGGAGGGGCAGGTGGGCTGCAGGGGCTGCTGCGTAAAAGGGGCGGGAATCTCGGGCGGCCGCCGGCGTGCATGGCAGCCTGAGTGTGGACTTCCTGCCACGTGTGTGTTTCCTGTTTGGTGGAGGAATTTAAGATTTCACACCTTATAGTAAGAGTGCAAATCTCCTTCAAGAAAGGAATTATTTCTGATACTTCTGAAACAGGAGTAGTGAGAAAAGTATAGCTTGGGGAACTAGATGTGTTTGGAGATACGTGCTGATTTGCTCATTTGTTAGCTGGGTGGTTGCTGGACACATAAACCCATCTTCTCTGAGGTGAGGTGGCAATCTCACCTCCCGTTTCGCAGGGCAGTGTGTGCACGAAGGGGAAAGGTGCCTGCGCCAGCCCGCGAATGCCTGGCAAACTCTGTCTCTTCCATCCATGCATGGCCCGCGTCTCCTGGGTCGCGCGCTGTCCGATACTGAATTACGTTTGGAAAAGATGCCAGGTTTAGCCCTGATAAGCCAGGAGGGAGGCCAGATGTCATTTCTGAGGTTTTGTAACTGAGTAGAACTTTTTATGTAGGAAAACAAGGTAAAAATTTCCCAAGGGGTTTCTATGAGATTTCCAGTACTTCCTAAATTAGCCCTGACCAGTAAAACCACGAGAGAAGACTTCCTGGCAGCGCTTGGCACTTCCATTTCCAGTCCCAACCGAAAGCAGGAGGCATCGAGACGAGTAATAACTCAACTCTTCACTTGGTTTCCAAAATTATCCACATTCAGGTCCCTTGGCGTTTGTACCAAAGGTCAGGAGTTATTCTGATTTCATCTGTTCCTGGACATCGACTTGTTTCTGACTGAACAAATTGCAGACCCACTGCTAGCTGATGAAAACATTTTATGTCTTCCTCCTCACCCCAAAACGTCTGAGCATGCCTCCCTGTGATGGGCAGATTCATCGTAACCCTGAGCTTGTGCACTGTTCACCCGCAAAGAAAATTTTAAAAATCCTGCACCTTGGATTCAGACCACCTGGATACAATTCTCAGCTCTGCCACTCATTAGCTGTGTGACCTTGAGAAACTGCTGAAATTTGCTAATTCCTGGTTTCCTAGTCTATAAAATGAAGAAGTTCCACACCCGTTAGAATGGTTACTAACAAAAAAACCCAGAAAATAAGAAATGTTGGCGAGGAGGTGGAGAAATTAGAACCCTCTTGCATTGTTGATGCGAATGTAAGCTGGTGCAGCCACTGAAGAAAGCAGTGTGGGGTTTCTCGAAAAAATGAAATATAGAATTAACATACGATCTGGCAACTCCACTCCTGGATATATACCCAAAAGAATGGAAAGCAGGGTCTTGGAAGATATTGTACACCCATATTAGTCACAAGAGCCAAATGGTAGAAACCTCCCAAGTGTCCATCAACAGATGGATGGATAAACAAAATGTGGCAAATACACAGTGTGGAAATATTATTCAGCCTCAAAAACGAAGGAACTTCTGACACCTGCTACAGCATGAATTACCTGAGGGCATTATACCAAGTGAAATAAGCCAGTCAGCAAAGGACAAATACTGCATGATTCCACTCATATAAGGTACGTGCAGTAGTCAGACTCGCAGAGTCGGAGAGTGGAACGGGGCTCACCGGGTCGGGGAGGTGGGATGGGAGTGAGTCTTTCAGGAGCATGGAGTTTCAGTTTAGGAAGATGAAAAATTTCTGGCGATGGTTGCACAACAGTGTGAATGTACTTAATGCTACAGAACTATACACTTAAAAATTGGCTAAAATGGTATATTTTATGTGTATTTTCCCATAAGTAAGTATTTTCTTAAAAAATGAAGAAGCTCCTTGTTTTCAAAAACAGTGTTTCACCATTATAATTCTTCTAGATCAGAAATTCTATTATAATTCAATCTTTGATTCCAGGAAAAGCAAATAATCATGCTAGCTGGCCACAGGACATGTCGCCTCGCTGGACTGGCAGACTTCAGTGTGTAGAAGACTCTGGTCTTGGCTTTAGGGCAACACAGCTCTGCAGCGGGTGTCCAGCTGCAGGGATCCCAGGCCCAGAGGGTCATTCCTGCCTCTGGAAATGTGAGTACATGGAGTTTTCTGGCTTCTCTGTGAGTGACACCCAGGCGTGACCCCAGCCCCTCCACTGAGTGAGCCCACTGCCTTGCCTTGAGCACATAGTCAGGCAGAGCGCGATGCCAGTGACGGGTTTGCCTTGCCAGTTTCCCTCCCCTATTTCCTTTGATGCTGGTATTCTTTCCCCCTTCCTTTTCCTGCTGCTCTTGGTGTTGCTTGAGTGACTGTACTTTCTGCAATGCTCTGACAAAAGATCAACAGGAGCAGCCAGGGTGCGGGGCCCAATCACAACAGTTTTTAACTCCTGTGTTCCCACTCAGTAAAGCTCATCCTTTCCTTTGCCCATTCTGGAGCCTCCTGTGTCTTCTCTTGAGCTCCTCTGAGGTCCTTTGCTCTGTGACTATAAGAATTAAGAACACACTGCAGTTTGGGACCCCAACTCTGCTGCCAAGACCACGACATGCTCTTGTTACCCTTTCCCTGTGGTTTTTGACAAGCCAGTGAAATGGAGAAAGAGAGGCCTGTGGAACCACACAGACGCGAGTGTGAATGCCGGCCCTGCAACTCGACGGTGCTTCGTCCACCTCTGTGAGGCTCAGTTTCCTTATCTGTAGAGTGAGAAATTAGCAAGAGCCTTGCAGGGTTATTGTGAGCACTGAGCAAGATGATGCAGTTAGAGTATGTGATGAGAAAGAGGTCACCCCAAAACCTAGTGGCTTAGAACAACAAGGAGTTACTGTCCCTCAGTGTTGCGTGGCTTATTCCCGGGGCTGTGTGGCCTCAGCTCATCAAGGCAGCTCTGTGCAGCTGCAAGGTCAGCAGAGCTGGCTGGTCACATGTCTGACAGTTGGTGTTGGCCACAGTTCTCCTCCACATGACTGGACAGGGGTTCCTCCTCGGTGGTCGCAGGGCAGAGTTTCCAGAGGTCAAAAGCAAAAAAGACAAGACCCCCCAAGGCTTAGCTTCTAGAACTGGCACTACTCCATGTCCATTCATTTCATTGTCAGTTATTATCAGTGCAAGTTACAGACTGTTCCAGATTCCATATTTCAGGGGTAAGGAAATAGATTCTACTTCTTGATGAAAGAGCCACAAAGTCACATTGCAACGGGATGCACAAACCACTTTAGCAGGAATCTGGGTCTGTATTTTGCAATCCACCATAAGCTGGAATCTGCAAGACTGAGTTTCAATCCCAGCTTGGAAATACCATCATCCATGTGATCTTAGGAGAGTTATCTCTAAGTTTTACGTTATCTGGCAATTTTTTACATGCCTCCACATGGTAGAGGGCCACTTTCTTCAGCTCTTGTGTTCTCACCTCTGATGCTATCTAAGGTCACACGGTCCTTAAGAATGAAAACAGAAGAGATAGAGATTGGTGACTGATACCTAAGATTCCTGAACTTTGAGTCAGCCTTGGGTGGGCAACTTACCCCTACAAGCTTCCCCTAGAAGCTAAGCCTCAGGAGAAAGATGCTGTGTGTCACTGTGGCCACAAAGCCATGCAGAATCACTCCGGTGACACCACTTGTCTAGACTGAAGGGGGCAGGAGGAATAAAGCACTTTGTTTTCCCCAGCCTAGCCCTAAGCTGTTATTCTCACACCCTTGCTGGTCAGGGGGAAATAGCCAGCAAGGAGAAGCAAGTACAAACACAGGAACCATAGCAGAGCGGCAGGGAGCATCCACCCCAAAGCCTGTTTGTTGCATGTCCTTCTTTCTAGAGCTCACCAGAACTGCACGACCCAATAAATACCCCTGGACTTGACCAGGACAAAAGCGTCCCTCTCCCTTGGGGATAAACGAAGGAAAGGAAAGCTCAGGAGGAGCTGGGGCTTCCCTCAGCCAGAAGCCACGTCCGTAGGCGGAGGCCGAGGACTCTTCCATTCCCTCATTCAGCAACTAGTTATCGAGCACCTACTACACCCCGGTGGGGCACTGCTCTAGAACAGCCTTCCTGTGTGCCGGTGAGATGCCTCCGCTCTCCCGCTACGATTCTCTGAGCTTTGCACGTCCTGCCTCGCGGTGCATGCTGCTGTCTGCCCAGCTCCCCCAGGAGGGCGACCACCCAGTGCTGCCTATGTCTTCTCCCCAGGGGTCTGGGACACGCGGCCTAGCAGTCGCTGTGCTCCATCCTGCACATGGCCTCCGTCAGATCGCTTTCGTTCTCTTTCTGTGCCTCTGTCCCTTCTGTCGGGGGCTCTCTTCTCCCCTCTTTCCATCACCCATCAGTTCTCTATACAACATTTCCTTCCCAGGGAAGTTGGCTGACCCCTGGGCCAGGTAAAGCTCTTCTGCTAGATGCTCTTGTGTGATATGTTATTCTCTTTCATTCTCCATTGTTTTATAATTATACAGTCATGTATGTGGTATTTTGATTAATCTCTGTCTCCCTCCATGAGGCTCTATACTCTTTCAGAACAAGAACCATGGCGATTTCCTCACGACATCCTGTTTTCAGCACCCGGCATCATCCTAGGCAGTAGACTCTTAATGATAATCTCTTGCATAAGTGAGTGAATGAATGAATGGATCTCCCCATGTGGTCCACAGACTTATCCCCTGCGCCTGTTGATGGGGAAATATGGACCCAATACAAGACCTCACTGTGGAGTAAAGTCCCTTCCTGGAAGCTCAGACCATTGTCATCTCCCTTCTTCCTTCAAGTCCTCAGCCTGGATCCCCAGGGATTTCACCCTCTGTTCCAAGAATCTTCCTGCTGTTTCTCCCAGGAAGACTAAGAAACACTCGTGCGAACAGACCCTGCTGGTTGTCTCAGCTTCCCCAAATCCCAGATTCAGTCCCTACCCATGCCTTGCTGCAATTTTGGGCAGAGGAAACACAGAGGGCTTTGCATGATGCAGCCATTCTATGTTGGGATTATTGAACATCTTCAGATGCCCCTTGGTTGTGGTTGCGGAGAAGAACAGGAGGGAGAATCATGAGTGAGGAGCTGCTGTCGAAGACAGGACAGCTCTCTGGTAAAGACGCACCGAGCCCAGAAGCAGCAGACGAGATAGACTTCCTGTTGGCCTCTCTTCCAGACAGTCTGGCCAGGCTGCCCACAGAGCCCCAGCTTTTCAGGCAAACTTAATCCTGCATTTAAGGGCCTGGATCACTGCTGCAAGGACCAAAGAACAAGAAGACATAGTCGTTATTTTCCAGAATAATGACCATAATGAAGCGGTACTGACCAGATGTCCCGGAAAGGAAGAATTGGTGGCCCACATTCCATCTTTTCATTAACTACTATAGAGTTACAAGGAGAGATGAAACTATAGGAGCATCACCAGTTTGTTGGGCTTACATTTTTAATATGCAATTTTGACATGTCTTCATTTGGGCCTCAGTGGAACTAAGTGCTATGTCAGAGGCTGGAGCTGAGCACAGGTGGGTCACTCTGGCCCATTCCCAACCGGAGCTGCTTCTGACCTTGCATTTGAGGCTTGGACAGTGGTAGGTATTCTGACAAGCTGTTCCTCTGCTCTCTTCTGAGATCCCGAAGTGCAGACAACCAGATGGGTGCTGTGGGAGCCCACAAAAGCAGGCTGTTCCTCAGCCATGAGCTATCACGTGGACTGTGCAAGTCTGAGTTGCAGCGGGAGCGTGGGAGAGAAAATCACTTCTTATTCCCCAGTGAGTGGGGGGAAATTGAACATTTCACCTAAATAAATAATTGCAGAATTACTGTGCCAGAGCTTTTATCTAAGAGCCCAACCTGCAAATGAGGTACACGGCCACCAGGTGGCAGTAGTGACTAGGTCCTTGCACCAACCAACAAGCCCACAGACTGAACCCTGTACCGCCAGGCTCCGAGGAGGAAACTGAGGCCAGACACTGTTAACTGACTCGCCAGAAGTTTTACAGATAGCTCAGCTGTCTCTTCAGCCTCTCCCTCCTTTCTAAAGCTGTCAAGGCTATCACACTGCTATCGTAAAGGAGTTCGTGGTTCCAGAGTGATGACAGTACGTTCCATTCTTCCATTGGGCCTGTGCGCTTCGAGCACCCTCTGTGTGCGGCCCCAGCCTCTCGGGGCTCTGCAGGGAACGCAGTCGCCCCTGCCCTCCCGCAGCTCGCGGAGCACTTGTTTATTACAGTGCACCACGGCGCTGCCAACACCCAGGCCCTACCCAGTTGATGGGAGTTCAAAGGCAGGCTGCCTCGGCTGTGGGGGCAGGGTGAGTCAGGAAGAGGGGCAGGTAAGTTCAAAGAGGGGATGACATTTGAGTCGTGTTTTGAAGCCCTGTGTGACTCACACTTGCCTGCCAGGGAGGAAGGTGAGGTTATTCCACGCAGGGGGGCAGCCTGGCCACCTAGACGCCGTGCGTCCCGGTGCGAGCCGAGGGCGGGGGCGGGGGTGACGGGACACGTGGCGCAGCGTGCGCGGGGCCGGGAGCCGGCTCCATAGACTGGAGTCCTCGCGATGGCACTAGCCCACCCCCGCGTCGCGCAGGGACCCTCCCGGGCTGGCGGGGGTTTGGGGGAGTGAATCAGAAGGAAGCCTGGGCCGTCCCTCCCACGAGAGGAGCTGGCCAGGATGTGGCTGGGGTGGAACCCCCCTGCACCCTCACCGCCACCCCCAGACACCCCAAAGGGCCGATGACCAGTCCCCTGCACCACCTGTCTCCTCACACCTGTGTCCCTGTCTGAACCCTGGATTGCGAGATAAACTCCCGGACGCTGCCTTTGTTTCTCGGTGTCATAGAGATCTGCCTCAGTTTCCCGCATGTGGAGGGCCACAGCAGGCAGCCAGCACGGGAGTGGACGCGGGACAGGAGCCCCGGCAGGCGTCATGTCACATGGGTAGGCGCTTTGGGAGCAGAGGCAGCCCGGCGGCCGGAGGGAGGGTCGGAGACCTGACTGGCCCAGAGATCCTCTGGGGCTCAAAGAGGGAGAGAGGGCGACGCACTCATCCAAGGCTGGCGGCCCTGCCAGCCCCGCATTGTCCAAGGATAAAGCTGGGAGAGGAGGCATGCCCTCCGCGGGGGACTCGAGTCCCGAGAGGAGGCTGACCCGGAACAAAAGGAACAGTCCCGAAGGAAAAACACGAAGGCAGACGTCTTCCTTCCCTCCGACGGGGCTAGAGACTGGAGGAGAGCGCGGGGCAGCGATGCGGTCCGGACGCCCCTCGAGGAAGCTGTCTGGGGAGACCCGCAGGAGGGGCCCTTCCAGGCGGGGGAGCCGCGGGGAGCAGAGAGCGGGCAGGGGCGAGTGCGGGATGTGGACCCCGCGGCCGCACCAGGGGTCTCCAGGCCCACCAGGGACTGGCTCGGATGAAGAGTGCGGGCTTCCAGGCCTCACGTGGGGCCGACATCACGGAGAGCCGTGGGAAGGCTGACACTGGAAAAGAGAAGGTGGGGCAGAAATGCGACAAGGGACAGCGGAAGGCACAGTGCATGGGCGAGGGAGGTGCAAGGAGGTCCGGGGTGTCATCTGAAGGAAAGGTAAAGCCATCAAAACTAAGTGATGGATTAGCTGTGTTGGGGGGCGTAGAAAGGGGATCCGGGAAGACTGCATTCCCGTGGGCTGGCGATGGGAACAGCGAAGCCATCAGAGACCTCTGACAGCTCAGCCAAAGCCAGCTTTCAACGGAGGAATCAATGTCCACTTAGGGACAAAATGGCCCCTCTCTCGGGGTTCATGCAGTCAGCGCTCACAGCCTGGGTGTGTCTAACTCCCCCTCGTTCTTACCGCAGTTGAGCAGGCTCATTGCGCTGGGCTCTTGGTCCAAATCATTCGACCAAAGAAGAGATTTCCCTTTCCAAGCTGACACCAGCCCTTCACCCTGGCCCGGTGGCGCCTTTCCCTCTTTGTGTTATTAGCGCTAATTGAAGGAGGCCTCCCCCTGCTTATTAACTGAGAAGGGCATCGCCACGTCTCCAGTCCTGTCTGACAACAGCGCACGGAATGAGGCCAGAACTGAGATGGTAGGACCACCGTGTTTGATCAGAAATAATTTTCTGTTCCCTCTTCCAGGAGAAAACACAGCATGAAAGTCAGCAGCTCTTACTTTGTTCAGAGGTTCCAAACCAGAATCGCAGTGGCATGGCAAAACCAGAGCTAAGGTGTCCCTTAGCGATGAATGACCTTCATAAACTTGACTTATTTTACATTTCTCTCAAGAAACTGTCCTCTAAAAGTGCCAGCATCTGTTTTTCAGGAACAAGATATTTTCAAATATTTGAAAAGAATCTTAGAGAGGCTTAAGACAGAGATTTAAGGTGATTTCAAATACATAAAGCCAAATCTTTATTTTGGTCACAATAAGATCTTTTTAAAAAGATTTATAGACAGATATTACCCCAAATCTGATCATTATAAATAATTGGCAGATATCGTACAAAGGAAGAAATTTGTCCAAGGATACGAGGCTTGCAAGTGGTAGATTTGGGGTTAGAGCTGGGGTTATTGCTAATCTGGTGTGTTTACCAGCCAGCGTGGAATCCCTGACTCTTCATGGCAAGCCCAAAAGAGCATATTCATAATCATAAATGCCTGCCAGAAAGACCTTTGGTGATTTTTCCCCCCTCAGGGGACTTTGATTTTGAAAATATTTATTACAAAGAGCTGACTACTATAATTTAGCATATTTTTCATGGAAATGGCAGGACACGTGGGCAGGGTAACCTGATGACTCACACAGAGTGAATGGCTAACCCTGACCTTCGTGTGCTCTTTGCCAGGGGAGTCACCATCACGTGCAGAGCGCTCCAGCCTGGTGCAGGTATTCACACCTCGATGAAATCCTCCCCTCCCGGCGACTCCATGGTGTCTTGTCACTTCCATCAACTCTGCTCTCTCCCCACTGGGGCCTGTTGGCGAGACATTTTCCTGCTGTGGTTCTCTGGGCCAAGTGCACAGCTTCCCACTCTTTCTTCCCCCACACACTGACTGCAGGCTGACACTTCTGAAAGGTCGGAGGTGGAAGGGACTGAGAACACAGTCCAACCCCGTCCTTTTCCAGATGAAGACTTAAGGCCAGGAAAGTGAAGTGAGTTGCTACCTGGATTTGTTCGTGCCATCCTCTTATTAGCAACCATTCAAAAATAATTACCATAGTCACACTTTACTTTGAAGTAGCAGATAAAATGATTCTTAAGAGAATGGAGGAGATGACCGGTCTGGAGACCTTGTCTCATACGATGAGTTCCCACACAACACCCTGCGTTACAGGGGCTATGATAGGAAGAGCATCCACCGCTCGCGCTTAAACAGCTGGCACTCAAAGGGCTCTCGCATTTGGTGTATGTGACCTTAGTTATTTTCACAGCAGCCCTTCGGAATGAATACTATCAGGATCAAAATTTTCCAGATGTGGAAACCAACACTCGAGAGAAGTGAAATTATCTACCCAAAGTCACACAGAATATGATGGAGCTAGGGTTTGGGTCTCTGTGCCTCCAGGACACATGATCCCAATGGTGGTCCATTTTGCTGATCAAAATGGAACATTCTCTGCCCACTAGGAGTGGTACTCAACCACTCAGTGACTTGCAGGCATGGAATTCAAAGGAGGTGGGGGGACAGTTGCTTTTCACTGAATTCTCCCATCAGCGAGTTGTTTCATGAGCTGTGAGTTGGGTCAAATGGGAATGTGTGCAAACTGACGGAGGAACTATGCAAATCTCTCCTTATCTGTGCAGGTGTCACCTTTGCAATAACTGTGTCCCCAGCATAAGCCAGAGAGAACACTCAATGGCTTGACCGAGCATGCTTGTGCAATGGTCTGCCATATCCAGAAATCTCTTACTCAGCGTCACTCTCAACCTTGCTGCTCTCGAATACTGGAAGACAGCATATGGCCAACATGGGATGATGTGGTCTCAACTCGCCAGGGCAGGAAAAGCACGTGAACTAGAAATAGAAGTTCTAACTCTCCCTCTGCCACTCAGTAGGTGTGAGCACGTCGTTTTAGCCCTCTTTAAAATGTCATAATAAATACCTGACTGTCCCTCTAAGCTACTATCAAGTGAGCTGAAGTCACTCAACAAAAGAAAAGTGATAGCATTCTATTTGTAATGATTGTTTTTGTTTATCTCATTCCTTGGTCACAACTATAAAATCTTGGGACATAATAGTCCTGGAGTTGATATTAGATCCTTGGTGTTCAGAAGTAATCGTTGTTATATACTGCCTCTACTTCTTCTGAGTTTAGTTGTGCACCATCTATTTGTTTATTTTTCCTTGAGGCCACTGCAATCTCATATTTTGCATCATTAGGAAGAGTTTTTATACAGTGTAAGAAATGTCTACGTATAACTTAGGGCTTGACTTGTTACCTGCAGTCCCTTTCACAGAGTGGGAGAGACAGTGCCCACATCACAGGGCTGTTGTGAAGGTTAAGTCAGGTTGTGGATTTGAAAACATCACATTGTAAAGTCTGAGACAAATATTATGAATTGCATTTAATCAGAAAAGGTAGTTTGTAAAAATTTACCTATCTGATATTTATTATGTACCTTTAGTGACTTTTAGCATTGAGATAGTTCAGTATTTTTAATACTAAAATCTCTATCTCACAATATTGAAAGTGTGACTTGTATTAATATTTATAAAAGATCACAAAATAAATAATGATATCTGATTAAGGATAATCAGAATGAATGAAATTAATGATGGTTTATTATGAAGTTTCTGTGTGTGACAGTAAATGGCATCTCTGAAAGGCCAGTCAGGTATTTCAGAGAAGGAAGAGCTGAGCTGTCTGTGGCGAGGGACAACCTCAAAGTGCTTGTTCCCTTCCTTTATCCGTATGTTCTCCTGGCTAACGCAGCCAACACAAGTGCGAGAGTTGGCCCAAAGTCACCATTCATTCTTTCATTCATTCACCTAATGGACGTCACTGAGTTCCCACCATGTGGCCAATGATACTGTGCTTCATGCCAAAGATTTTTAAAAAATCAAAACATGTCTGGTATGGAGAGGAGGGGTCTGTATACGATCATAAAAACAATTTTAATGCACATGACGGCTTCCGGGATAGAGGGGGACAAATGCCAAGGCATTCACAAGTGGCCAGAGAAGCCTTCTAGAGGCTGGATTGTGTGTGCCAAATCCCTTCCAGTCCCCTAGTTGGCAGGAGGACTTCATTCCAGGGCACACTCTGCTGAATTCAGTCAAATTTAAGGAAGGGCCTGAAATCAGCGAGGTTTGTTTGAGATGTTCACCTGCCAGAGAGGCCCTTCCACAGAGGGAACAAGGTGCCACCAGGGGCCACCTGCAGCGTAGCATGGAAGACATTTGCTGTGGCTCTCACCAGCATCAGGAGGGTCCACTTCAGCTCAGGTGCTCTGGGCTCTGGCCGTGTCTGTTTGTACCGCCCTCAGTGGGCAGGGTTGCTTCCCAGCCTGCAGGAAGCTGAGATCAGGGCCAGTGAAGCAACTTGCTGTCACCAGGGTAGATTCTTGTGGCCCTAGCCACCCAGAAAGAGCCTGCCCCGCACCTTCCTAATTTCCTTCCCTGTCCCCTTTCCTCAGTCTGCCGGCACACGCCATCCGGCCAGCGCTCCTGCATTGATAACATACCCTCCAGGCTGCAGTTCATGTGAGAGTTCGCAGAGCATTGTCCTGGTTAGCATACATCACAGATGGTGGCAGACAATCCAGAGACCACCGAGAGATGCACTCCCGAGCTCACGCTCACTTCCCAGAGCCTGGGAGGAGGCAGGGCTGCTAGCCCCTGAGCATGCAGTCTGCTCGGCCCCGGAGGCTGCGCAGGGGGCGTGTTATTATTTCTGTTTTACAAGTGCTCTCGTGAGATGTGTTGGACAGGAGAAGATGAAGGAGAGATGGCTTCTGCATTTGAGGTTACGACATACTGGGTGAGGAACAACAGATGCATAAAGAGATGGTACCAATAAATGAGGAAGTGTGTGATAGAGTGTCCAGAGGGGACAGAGTGGGGCTGGACCTGAGAGGCCCATGAGACCAGGCTGGGGTTGAGGCTTAAGGAGGAGCCCAGCTGGGAGGGTGGGCAAGGCAGGTGGCAGCCCTGTACCCTGCAGTGGGGAGGAGATGGCCCAAACCAAGGCAGAGGAATGAGAACAAAGGGCAAGTAACACAAGGATGCGGGAGAAATAGGGTGAGGGCAGGCCAGGCGAGGAGGGCAAGGAGGTGCACACCAGCACGTACATCCTGCCAAACGCTTCCGCTACTAACATGGCGGCTGACTTTTCTCCACTCACAGAAAGCAAGTGTGCTCAAGGCAGGAGTGAGCGACAGGGACGCTGTCCGTGGTCATTGGACAGACACAGGCCACCAGTGTCAGCCTGTGAGAGGGGTCTGGGCTAGGCTGAGGCAGCAGCGGATGTGGCGCGTGGGATGGAGGGGAGGGCAGGAGAGGAGTGCAAGGCAGGGGGACCCCACGGGCAGCGGCAGTGGGGAGCCGTAGGGATCTGTTCCAGGCCAGCACTTATCTCTACATCAAGCATGCATGAGGCCAGGATATGTATCTTTTGGGGCCTCCAGAGAGTTGGAAACCACATCCGTACCTTGGCTTCTACACGAGAGGAACTGCCCAGAGCTGGAGAGTGCCTGGTCCTCACCAGCTGCCTCCGTTTCCTCCCAACAGCCTCTGCTTCACGCAGTGGGATCTGCTTTCTCCGCCCTGGCTGCCGAGCACAGGCTCGTCTCTGTTCTGGCTTTTCCACGTGTGCACGCTGTGTCCCTCCTCACTCCCCACTCCTCTGTGAGTCTGGACAAATTGAGCACCAGCCCCCACCACACGCCCGGCAGCAATTGCGTCCTCACAAGCCTGCTGTCTGCCGTGTGCAACTGGAGCAAGCCAGGCCTTGGCACTGACCCCAGGGTGGGCAGGAGGGGCTGTTCTCCTTGTGTGGGCTCTCGGGCGACACTTCCTGTGTCTCTGATAACTTTACTGTGCCCTCCTGCTCCCTCCAGCAATGCCCTCTGTGGATCTTCTCACACAGGATTTAGACTTCGCTTTGCCAGCATCGAGCCCAGAAAGGACACTTAAAGAGTTTAGTTTTGGAGCACAACCTGGGATCTGAGCAGCCTGGGACAGAATCCCAACAGACTGCCTCTCTGTATGTGGCCTCAGTTTCCCCACCTGCAAAGCAGGGGGCAGCACCGGTTTAGCAGAAGGAGTTATGGAATTGTCACATTGCCCGGCTCATAGCTGCTGCTGAGCAAAGTTCAGTTACTTCAGTTAGCGTGGCCCGGCCTTGCCGGGTGCCATGAGGAGCTGCTCAGCTCCTGGCCTCTGTGGAAACTGAGGCCAGACCAGGCCTTCGCTTTCAGTTCAGTAGGGCCCGATGGACACGCGGGGAAAGAGGTCACAC
Source organism: Avahi laniger (assembly GCA_963575035.1). Classification (NCBI taxonomy): domain Eukaryota; kingdom Metazoa; phylum Chordata; class Mammalia; order Primates; family Indriidae; genus Avahi; species Avahi laniger. The sequence goes on along the minus strand of CAUYSK010020046.1, from coordinate 19,521 downwards.
TGGGGATGAAGGGGAGGAGAGAAAGACAAATACAAGGCACAAACTGGCAGGTGCTCAGCTACTGAAAATGAGTCACAAAGGAAAAACTCTTATTTCTGGAAGAGCGTTTGGTAAGCGGTGGAGGTGCTTGCTGAGTGTTTTTCCTGGGACCCTCCAAGCTCAGGTGGCTCCTCTCCCTGGATGGGAGCTCTAGTAGACCACCTGCTCCAAGGGGGCTGAGTAGCAGCTCCTGTGTCTTCTGGGGGACCCCAAGTCCTCCTTAGCCCTAAAGGAGCTTGGGAGATGGCGGTGCGGGATGGGCAGGGGGGTCGGCTGAGAATTACTCTGGGGAACTACTCCCTCACGTGACTTGGAGGTATCAGTGACTTCACTCCTGGGTGAGAAGCTGGAAGACACAGGTGTCCCCAGAGTCACGTGGCCATGCCTCCCAGAGAGCACAGGAACTCCACTAGCGACAGACTCTGACACAGTGATCGCACTGGCTGTGTTGGGTGGTTTCCATGGAAGACTCGTTAGCAAAGACTGCGGTGTTTACACTAGAGGCATCTACAGAGTTCTGCTGGGTCCTCTGAATGGGCCTCCCACCCTCAAGTCTTTTTCCCCTGAGGCCTGTCCTTTCTGGATATGAGGACTCATGAAATTTCCCTTCTCTTTCCCTGTGGTTCCCCAGTTTTGCCGTCTGCCCTCTGGGCTGACCTGTGGACGGCCTAGCATAGACCCTGGCATCGACAGGTATTCAGTCAACGCCAGTTCTATGAACTCCTTGGTCCCTCCAGGACCTTACAATCCTCAGGTCTAGAACAGACCCCCTGGGGCCTGAGTAACAACAGTTACAATGAAGAGAAACAGGTATGAACCGTTTAATTTCTAAAACTAGAACCAAGTTTCATGTGACCAAAACTCAAAACTTCACCCGTTGGAATTAGCACCACAGGACAAGATTGATGGACCAATGTCCCCTCACTGCTCAGGGTCATGGCATTGATTGATGGACTCAGTTATCAAAACAGAATTGAGGACTCATAATATACCCGTCTCGGTCCAGATGCTGAGACTTCTGAGGCAAAGACATGGTGGCTCTTCCGAGAACACGTCTGTCTCTAGGATGGGCTGAGCACCCTGCTTGTACTGTTTGCTCTGCGCCAGCTGGAGCTCTCCCGGTGGCCCTGCCGAGGGCTGACAGGGCTCCGTAGATCTGCTTCAGAACATAGACTCGAGCCCTTTGGTTCTGGGGAGCCATGGCAGGGTTGCAGCGAGAGAGGACAAAGTCTGATTTGTACTTTAGAAAGCTCACAGCAGCCAGGGCAGAGGCTGGGTTGGAGCAGGAGCAGGCCAGGAGAGCAGGCGGGGGCAGTTCGGAGATGCACACGAGAGAGGCGGTGTAGCCGCGGGGCCGGCAGGAGTGTTGGGGGATTGGTTTCCCGTATACAAAAGAGATGGGCTGCCAGTTTACAGGGGATGTTACTCCCCTTGGCCTCAGGGGATTTCATGAACTTCAAAGCCCTGTTCCAGAGGGAGATTGAGCTTATTTCGAGGCAAGAACACAGTATATAAGGAAAGAAGACTTGCATTCTCCTCCCCAGTAGCCACATGCCCACGCTGGCCTGCCAGAGCTTCTCCGTGGCTGTGAGTGCAGGGTGGTGGCTGGTGAGAGTGACAGTCCCGGGCCTCTCCTGATGGGGCCACACCTGAGCCCAGAGTGAGGCGTGAGCCTGCAAGGGCAGCACTGCCTGAGTTATCTGCCGTGTCTCCACTTCCCTCCTGCAGACCCTGTGCCTGTCATTTGAGTGGAGAGGACAGAAACGCAGGGTGGGTAAGTGCTCGGATTCAGGGAGGCTGCCTTGGGTGTCAGGCAAGAACCCAGGTCCCCAGACGTAGCTACCCCTGTGGACACGTGTGTGCAGTTCATTCATAACCCTCTGCTCAGGCTCCTGGAGCTTCGGGAGCAACCCACCATTGTCCCATCTTCTACAAGATGTGCCTGCCAACCTGCACCTGCAAGCACAGGTGAGAAGCAGTGATCGGCACATCCAAACTGGGCATCACTTTGCAGCTGGAACCAGAGTCTGCGGCTGGCTAGATTTATGGAATATCCTGCCATGAGCAGTGAGGAACAAAGAACACTGCCTAAAGAGAAGGAAGAGTCAGAGACTAACAGAAGTGAGTGAGTGTGTGTGTGAGAGGGATAGAGAGAGGGAGAGAGGGAGCACAAACAAGCTGAAAGTTTCCTATAGGTACGGAGACCTGCATATCCCCATAATGAACTTCCCCAGTTTGCTAGCTTGCTGCGGGCAATTTCTGATCCCAGCATTGCAGTGCTCCAAGTAACACAGCTCAGCAGCCCTGGTGGAGCCCGCCCCTGACCCAGGCAGGGTGCTCTTTACCCCTCAGTGCGTCACAGGGAGAGTGGAGGGGCCATGTGCCCAGAAACCCTGGTCCTCACCCAGACTCAGGCAACGATGCTCTCAGTGACACTGCACAAGCCATTTCCCACTAGGCCCACATTTCCCCTTCTCCGACAGGAGGGCAGAATCTGGTGACACCTCTGCCCACTCCAGCACTCAGGCTGTCTCCTCTGAGCAGCCCAGGCATGAGCTTTGGGTTTTGTTGCTGACTGGGGGCTTCAGGCCACCTACTTCTTTTATCATACTTTGGGGAGCTCTTTGGCTCCCGTGTGTGTGTATCAGGGCAGGTCAAAGCTGTTTCCAAGCACAAGCAGCCTGTCGGGCCCCATGTACAAGATTCCAGAAGCCATCAGTCCCACATGAATGATGCCCCCAGAATTGGGCACCCTGGTGGGCTCACGCTATAACTTCCAGGAGAGCAGAGGATGGATTGGTTAGGGGTTGACCGTCTGGGTCCATGTGGCGCTCCCCTGGGCTGGGAGTCGGGATCCTTGTCCCAACTGGTCCCCAGCTTGTGGGCTTTCCCATTGCTGAGCGATGTGTTCTGTAGCTGTGAGATGAGGCGGTGGTCTCTGTGACACTTGCTGGCATCATGATTCCATAATGACGATTACTGAGAATCAAGACCTTGTGTGATTACAGTGTGCATTCTAAGGAGCCTTGTACTAAAGTGGCCTGATATGCTGGGTAAATCATTCAGTGGGCCAAGTTTTCTACGCACTCGGACAGTGAGCTCTCCTTACACACTGAGGCTATGCACACCCACTGTTTGAAGCCCAAGTCCATTAAGGCTTAAACGAAATGACTCCCCCTGACTTCCACAAGACACTAGCACCAGCAGCATTTCAGAAGTGGGGGTGGGGGGATTCACAAGTCAGCTCTGATCCCTTAAGGTTCTTTCCAATCTTAGAAGACATTGTGGAGATATTTTACTACCACTTTATTGGTATTGGTCTCCAATAACAATAACCACAACAGGGCAAATCTCTTTTTTCATTTCACCTATTAATATTAGAGACAAAGTTTAAATGCCCGAGAGAAGAACCGTCTGTGAAAATGAATTGGTAGAGCTGTGATGCAAACTCCCTTATCGAAGTTGCATTGTGTGCTTGGCATCGATTTCATTATCTCCCATTTCCTACTTATAATGTAATGGCCAGCCTTTTCCTGTTACCCAAGGGTAGCAATTTCCACTTTAGAGAACATATTTCTTACATATCCTTTGGTAATCATGGACAACTTAATGATTTCCCCTTGTTCTCTACACAAAAGCCTCCTGCTCTTTTTTTAAGTAAAAATGCCAGACTCTCTTCTCCTTTGCAGGCAGGAAGCCTGTGGCCAAAGCCCTGCTCAGCAATCTGGGATTGCACATCTCACGTGGCAACAGAAACTGAAGCAGTCTTTAAATGCCAGAGAGGAACCACTTCTTAGGTTGCCATCAGGCTACCAGGCCTTTGGGAAAATGCAGGCCAGTAACCAATTTCTGAGGACAGATCACCACAGGAAAGAAATATGCTCCCCATATAAATGAAAACTCCATCCTGTTTAGAGGCAAGACTGGTTCATTCTCTCCAGATAGCAGCCTTGCTGGAGTAGAGGACGGTATTGACTTCTGGCTATCCCTAGATGATGTCACAAAGGTGAGGCACCTTTCCACAGTGGCAGCAGGTGGTAAGGGTTCAAGCCAGTTGTGCTCAGAAGGCCAAGGCTCAGGAAAAACCTGTGGGTAGAAACTGTGATTCAGAGGCCAGAGGAAAGGTGACTCCTCCAGGGGAGAGGAGCTGCAACCAAACCATGGGGCCACTTGGCACCGGAGCAGACTGATGCTTTAGAATGGTCCCAGGATGGCTGTACCAAGTCCTCCTTGTAGGATCCTCAAGGTAGAGAAGCCAGAGATTGGCTGGAGGAGGACCAAGATCTGGCTTAAAGGGAAGGGCTGGTGAGAACCATGTGCAGCACAGGCTGTCCAGGGCACAGAGCATAGCTGACCTCCATCCTCACAAGAACCTGGGAAGTAAGTAGTGGCCCCACCCTACACATGCAAAACTGAGGCTGAGTGGTAAGGGGATTTGCCCAAGGTCATGAAGCTGATAGCAGAGGAAACCAAAATTCCAGCTCTGGAGAATTAGGCTCTAATCTAACCTGTGATCCTACCACTGCAGCCTCGTCACTCAAGGTCCACAAACAAGTGACACCTCTACCTCCTGGGACCTTGTCAGAAATGCAGATCCTTGGCCTCTACTTCAGACCTACAGAATCAGAATCTGTGTTTTATCAAGATTCCCAGATGATAAGTGTTCATTCTGCCTTCCTCTGGATGCTTCTTGAGCGCTTTGGGGTCAAGGCTCTGTGTGAGTCAGGTGGTGGCATGATCCCAGGTCAGAAAGAGCTGGGAGTCTCTGGAGTGGAAGCCCTCGGAGGAATGATGGGTAATGATGCCCAGAGGAATTAGTGCTCTACTGTGATGATAAAACAGAAAAGAAAAATAATGATAAGGTGAGATTTCATGAAAGACAAAAAGACTAGTGGATGTTGTGTCTCTAATAGTTTAGTGTTTATGAACTTTTCATTCAATCATTCATCAGAATTATTTAAGAGCTAAAGTCTTGGAAGGACACAGGTTATATCAGACTATTGTCTCATTTTGCCTGGTTGGCCACTACAGAGAAGTTAAAACAGCATGTTCTTAGACCTCAGATGAGCTTCTAAGGTTAAGTTACCAGAATTCTCAAAGAATGGAGAAGATGACCACTCGGAAGTGGTCTTTAAGAGAAGCGGCATTTCATAAGTCAAAGAAAAAGAGAGCAAGACCATGTAGAAATCAAATGAAGGGACAGTGGTCCAACCAATGGTAGAAACATAGCTGAAGAGAGGGTACCGGTAGAAGGAGGATGGTTTAGAAAAGGGAGGAGGGGGCAGGACACGAGTGGATGTCTGTCGACAGTGCCCCAAAAGTGAGTTGCTGAATTGAACCAATGTTAGCATTTCAGAGACTCGAATAGTACCAGGAGTTGTTCTGGCAGTTTTCACAGGGTGCTCAAATATCATCCACCATCCTGTGCTCTAATCAAATCCTGATGGTTACTAATTTGGAAGTGTACCCTGGGTAACATGCATGAAGATTACTAGAAAGAAATAGTTCTTATTGTAAATTAACAAAAGGACTATTTGGGGATTATAATTTAGCATCACGTGAATTTCAATATTGTGAGTTTGTTTCTGAGAATGTGGTCACTTCAAGACGCACAAATAAAATTGACCCTCTCCAACCAGAAAAATCTGAAGCCCTTGACCCAGAATCTTCACCAAAATCCTGTGTGGTCCAATGTGGCAATGAGCTGATCTCTCCTGACATGAGGCTGTAACCCAATCCTCACGTCACCCCCATCTGTATTTTTCCCAGTACTTTCTTACAATTAAAGCAAATGATCACCTGTACCCAAATGCTCACTGCCTGTCCCACACTTAATTCCTGAATCAATTTTGATCGAAGTTGCAAGTACTTAAATTTCTGCAACCATCTCCTTGTCCTCTTTCAGCAGGTATAATTTACTATCATCTCTCCCTCCCTAGGCTAAATGAGGAGATCCTGTTCTGGTCCCCAGTCACTGATTCTCCCTGTCCTGTGCTTGCCCCAGTCTGTGTACAACAACTTCGAGTGTTCCTCTTAGTATCCATCCAGTCCTCCAAACTCCTTACTTAGGTCAGAGCTCATGTCTCTGGATTTTGAAGTCCAGCTTCTGAACACCTAACCAGGTGGCTTGGACCCAGTCTCAACCAATTTTCCAGGTGGTTCTATCCCACCTGGCATCATTTACCTGATATGCTCATGGTCTATGAGTCATCTACCACTGGGATCCTGTCATCTCCTGCCTACTCCATTCCTACACCCAGAGCTGACAGCTTTTCCTTAACCCTGGTTGACACTGCTATGCTCTTGGACAGTGTTGTCCAGCCACCTCCATCTCCTACAGCATCCTTAGCCCTGTGGCTCCTCCAACCCCTGGCTTCTTACCCTGGTGGCAGACTAAGCACCACCTGGTCCTGCCTCTTTACCTCCTTACATGACTGGAGATGCAAATCTTTCTGTAAATGGCATCTGCCTGTCTCAAGATAGAGTGAGTGCAGTGAGTGAGTGAGTGCCAACTGCAGGCAGAAAAGCTTGACACACGTCATGAAGATGAGTTGGGAAAGAGGTAGAGGGGGACCTCCAAATAGAGGAAGTGAGGTGATGCTGTAGAGATTTGGCAATCCCCAAGCTCAGCAAGGAAGGGAAAGGAGGTTTGCATGTGGGGAGGCACCCCAATGGCAAGTTGGGAGGGGTATGGCTGCCTGGAGCTCCCAGCCTCTCCCTCAGGGGGAGAAAGCCTTGGGGGCTCCCTTCCTCTACTTCTGCTCTGGAGTCTCAGCAATGAACAGTCATGTGTAGCTTGTCTGAAGGAAATTAAATAGCCATGGTTGAGATGTCAGTCATCAGACCTATGTCACAGCTACTATGTAAATTGGAAATAAACAACCTAATATGAAACACTGATTTGCATGTGCTATTGCACTTTTTAACCCAGTACAACAATTTTGACTGCAGACTTTTAAGCTATTCTCCACATCATCTCTATGAATCATCTCATAATTCTCACTAAATGTTTAAAAGTTGTATTTAATCATATACACTCACAGATGCATATACACACAAATCTATAAGTGTGTGTGAGTATATATGAATATACACAATTTTCTGGGGAAAAATTAAATGAATCATGCCAAGTGGTCATAACCTCAAAAAATGTTGGGGTATTTTGATTCAGTGATTAATTCCTGTTAACGTAGTGTTTAAAAAACGAATCCTAACATTTACTGGAATCTGACTTTAGCCAAACATAATGAGACAGACTCGTATTATTTTTAATAGGCTTTTTATAGATCATTCTTTAAATACAGAGAAACAAAGGGGTAGGAAAAAGTCAAGTTCATTCAAAAGCACATTCCGCCTGTGAGACCAGAATTACAGCATGTCTTGCACAGCTATAAAGCTTAGTTCTTGTCTTTTTTGGAACAGAGTCTCACTTTGTTGCCCGGGCTAGAGTGAGTGCCGTGGCATCAGCTTAGCTTACAGCAACCTCAGACTCCTGGGCTCAAGCAATCCTACTGCCTCCCCAGCCTCCCAAGTAGCTGGGACTACAGGCATGCACCACCATGCCCAGCTAATTTTTTTTCTATATATTTTTAGCTGTCCAATTAATTTCTTTCTATTTTTGGTAGAGACAGGGTCTTGTTCTTGCTCAGGCTGGTCTCGAACTCCTGAGCTCAAACAATCTGCCCGCCTCAGCCTCCCAGAGTGCTAGGATTACAGGCGTGAGCCACCGCACCCGGCCAGTTCTTATCTCTTTAGCCAATTCAATAAGTAAGCTTATAAATGGGATAAAATGGATCAAGGAAGCATGTCAAAGATAAATGTATCAAAGATAACCATAAAACATAACATTTTCTTTCCTGCTCTTTCTTCACTGTTCTGTAATTTGAGGACATTTCCCTAGTCGATCAGTAGCTTTGAATACTTCCAATCTGCCCCTGCTTCTTGCCTCTTATAAATCCTAATGTCCCTATTAACACCAGATAAAGACATCACAAGAAAACAGATTAATATCTCTGATGAACATAAATGTGAATGAATGTCTCCAGCAAAATACTACAAGCCAAATCCAGCAACATATAACACAAATTACACACCATGTGTATGCACGCCAAGTGGGACTTATCTCAGGAATTCAAGGTTGGCTTAACACCTGAAAATCAGTGAATATACTACACTGTATGAAGAGGATAATGAATGTTATCATCTAAATTGGTGCAGAAAAAGCATTTGACAAAAATCCAACCCCTTCATGATAAATACTCAAAAAAGTTGTGAATAAATAGGAATTTCCTGAGCCTGATAAAAGTTATCTACGAAAAACCCACAGCTAATTTAATAGGAAAGGGTCAGATGCTTTCCCCCTAAGATCAGGAGCAAGACAAAAATGTCCACTCTCACCATTTCTATTTGCCAGAACAATTAGAAAAGAGAGGAAATCAAAGGCCTTTAGATTGGACAGGAAGAATAAAACTATCTTTATTTGCAGATGGTATGATCTTGTATATAGAATACCCTAAAGAATACACTCAAAAATTAGAATTAAAAAATGTGTTCAGCAAGGTTGCAGGATACATCACCAATATGCAAAAATAAGTTGTAAGTCCATACACTAGCGATGAACAATCTGAAAATAAAATTGGAAAACAATTTCATTTACAGTAGCATCCAAAAGAATAAAATGCTTGGAAATACATTGAACCAAGGAGATCCAAGATTTGTACACTGAAAACTATAAAACATTGCTGAAAGAAATTGCAGAGACATAAATAAGTGGAAAACATACCATGTATATGGATTGGAAGATTTAATGTTATTAAAATAGCAATACTTCTGAAGGTAATGTGTAAATTCAATGCAATAGCTAGCAAAATTCCAAGAGTCATTTTTGTAGAAAATAAAAAGTCAATCCTAAAACCCATATGGAATTGCAAGGGACCTCAAGTAGCCAAAACAATGTGAAGAGTAAGAACAGAGTTGAAATAGTCACACTTCCCATTTTCAAAGTTTACCAGAAAGCTACATTGTAGTACTGGCATAAGGAGAGACAGATAAGTCAATGAAATAGAACTGAGATCCCAGAAATAAACCCATACGTCTATGGTCAATTGATTTTTTGATGCAATGCTAAGACCATTCATTTGGTAAAAAAACAGTCTCTTCAACAAATTGTGCTGGGACCACTGGATATTCACAAACAAAAGAATGAAATTTGACCGTTACTTCACAAAATATGCAATAGTAACTAAAAGTGGATCAATAACCTAAATGTAAGAGCAGAAACAATAAAATTCTTAGAAGAAAACACGAGTGAATCTTCAGGGTCTTGGATATGGCAAAGGTTTCTTAGATATGACACCAAAAGTACAAACGACATGAAACAGATAAGTGAAACAAATAGATACATTGGACTTCATCAAAATTAAAAATTTGTGTTTATCAAAGGATATAATCAACAAAGTGAGAAAAAACTCAGAGAATGGAAGACAATATTTACAAATCATTTACCTGATTAGCATCTAGTACCCAGGATATATAAAGAATTCTTACAACTTAACAGCAAAAAGACAAGTAACTCAATTAAAAATGTGCAAAGGACTTGAATGGACAGTTTTTCCAAAGATAATCTACAAATGGCCAACAATCACATTAGAACATGCTCAACATCATTAGCCATTAAGTAATTTAAAATTAAAACCACACTGAGATACCATTTCATATCCACTAGGACGGGGAAAATAAGAAGAAAGCAACAAGCATTGGCAAGGATGTGGAGAAATCGGGACCCTCACTGCTATTGGTGAGAACATCGAATGGTGTAGCTGCCATGGAAAATGGTATGGCTGTTCTTCAACAATTTAAACATAGAATTACCATATGATCAAGCAATTCCACTCCCTGGTATAGACCCACAAGAATTCAAAACAGGTGTATAACCAAAATTATGAATATATGAATATTCTTAGTGGCAACGGCCCAAATGCCCATCAACAGATAAAATGTAATATATCCATTCCATGGAATATTATCCAGCTATAAAATATATGATACATGATTACAACATAATACAAAATCATTTTGCTAAGTGAATGAAGCCAGACACAAAAGGTCACATACTGTATGATTTCATTTGTATTAAATAGCCAGAATAGGCAAAGCCATAGAGACAGAAAGCAGATTTGTGGTTGCCAGGGGTTGGGGATGAGATTAATGGGCAGTGACTGCCCAGTGGGCAGAAGTTTCCACATGGGGTGATAAAAAAGTTCTTAAATCAAATAGCATTGATGGATACGGAATATTGTGAATGTACTCGATGCCACTGAATTGTATGCTTTAATTAAAATGGTAAGTTTTGTGCTATGTGCATTTTACCACAATTATTCAAAAAATGTAATAACCAACATTTGTGTCATGTTTTAATTAAACTTTATAAGATATTTGCACATGCCTGAAAATTGTGTTTTATAAAAACAAACATTTTGGAACTCAAAGAAGTAATGTCCTGTCATTTTGTAGAAGAAAAAAATCACAAATGCAGCAGCTTAGGACCTAAGTCTATACCTGAAACTTGATAGAAACTTAAAAGATGAATGAATGAGTGAATGAACTGAGATTCTGAAATCTTAACTGATTTTCCCACATCTACATACCTGGTGGGTAGCTGGGCCAGAATTTAAGCCAGTATCTTCAGTTTCTGCCTCACATCCATTCTATTATATTATCTTGTCTGCCAGAAATATATTGCTGCATTATTTTTTCTGTACTTCAAGGAATTGTTAATAATTTGGAAAATAAAGTGATGCCCATTCATCATTCCCCATTAGTTTAGGCAACATAAAATAATACAAAAGAAAATCTAGAAAAAAGGCCAGGGTTTTTCCAAGGCTGAAAGGCAAGGTTTTTCTAAATGGAGTTTTGATAAACTAACAAGTAGAGAATTTCCTTAAAACCTAACCATGGGCACAATCCTACCTCCCCTACCTGTTATTGTCAGGGCTCTGTGACATCCTGGGTTCCGTGTTGGTGCTCCAGGGCACAAGTAGTCTTTTCTGTCTTCCCGTAATTTCACATAGTACAGCAGAAAAAGCTCTAATAAGGGCTCATTTGCTTGTCACTTTGGTTCATGCATCATACGTTTCACGTTAGCTAGAGACTACTTCCTCAAGGACCTGGACATCTGCTTAAAAGTAAAAAGATGTTATCTAATTGTCAAAAGATCTGTTTACTTGACACAAAATATGAATATATTTATGACTACTTAGGTTTGAAAACTTGTTTAATCTGGATATTGAATCACAGGTGTGCATATTTACATACAAAGACTTGGCATTAAATATTTAGATAAATAAAGAAATAATTCAGGATCCAACACTAAGGAGACAATAGAGTATCGTGGCCAGAGCTCAGGGTCTGAAGTCTAACAGGGTGCTGGATGGGAATCCCAGCACCCGGACTTCTAACTACATAATCTTGAGCAAGATACTTGACCTCCATGTGCTTCATTTTCTATATCTGTCAGATGAGTTAATAGCAATATCTATCCCAGAATGTTAGTTTGAGAATTAAAATACAGAGCACAGGTAAGGCACTTATCACAGTGCTTGCTGAGAGTAACCATTCGAAAATATAAGCTGTCATAAAAAAAAAACCCTGCTTGGCCGGGCGCAGTGGCTCATGCCTGTAATCCTAGCACTCTGGGAGGCCGAGGCGGGTGGATCGCTCAAGGTCAAGAGTTCGAGACCAGTCTGAGCAAGAGTGAGATCCCGTCTCTACTTAAAAAAAATAGAAACAAATGATCTGGACAACTAAAAACATATATATATAGAAAAAATTAGCCAGGCGTGGTGGCGCATGCCTGTAGTCCCAGCTGCTCGGGAGGCTGAGGCAGAAGAATTGCTTGAGCCCAGGAGTTCGCGGTTGCTGTGAGCTAGGCTGACGCCACGGCACTCACTCTAGCCTGGGCAACAAAGGGAGATTCTGTCTCATAAAAAAAAAAAACCTGCTTGCGTTGATGTATGTTAGTCATTAAGTTACAATGTTTTGGGGCCTCAAATGTACCAATTTACAAAGAAAGAATTTATCTCTAAAACACAGACTTCTTGACACAGTCTCATCAATGTCAAAACAAGTAAAAAAAGAGGAGGTCGCGTTCCAAGGTGCCAGAGTCTCTAAAGGAAGTGTACTCCAGGAGACCTGCGTAATGCTCAGGAATGTAGCTTGGGTTGGAATTCTCAAAGAACGTGCAAAGGATGAAAAGAGCATATAATCATGGACAAAAATATGAACTGATGCTTGGCTGCGAGAAAGAGATGAGGCTTGTGGAAACTGAATACAGCCAGGATACCCCTTCGAGTCGCGTTCAGAGAAGACACGTGCAGGTCGGAGCGGCCCAGCGCTGGTGGCGGAAAACCTGGGGAATACCTGATAAAAGGAAACTGAAGCCCAGGATGAGTGCGAAGACGAGAGCCAGGATGTGCTGAATCATTTCAAGCCCAATAAAACTACATCCCAGATGACAGAGAAAACTTACAAAGAAGCCAACTCAATCTCTGCCAATGATGACGTGAAGACTTTAGATGCAGGGGGACCCTGAGATCAAATTCCTGTTCTGCCATTCTGTTTCACTTTGGGCTAATTTTTATATCTCTCTAGGTCTTATTTTATTCACCTATTAATAAATGATGAGAATAATACTATTAGGTTGAAATTGATATAATAGGCAACACTGAACTATTTTTACCTCCAAAATTAGCAATTTAATATGGTTTAATCTAATAGCTAATTTGCATATATGGTAATGATGGCAATATTAGAAAGAAATTATAGATTAATCCCAATTAGCTCAAAATATATGTTCTCTCTCGTTCAGCTATATTGGAATATTTGACAGAAAGTTAGAAATTGGAAAATACCAGAAATGTCCTGATTTTAGACAAATAGAATATTAGTATTTTAAAAATGAGAGTACTCTCAATCACTCAAATTTCATAGTAACAATGCCCTGCATATCGTAATGCCCACAGCAATTTTTCTACCACTGTTTTAATTTGATTCTTTTAACAATCTTCTGAGCCATGAGCTATATTGGTCCCTTCACCACATTCCCAGGAAGCGAAGGGTTGATTAGTCTAAGGACAGTACGCCAACGGTAGAGACCAAACTCCCAGCAAAGGCTTATGATCCCAAAATTGGATCTCTTTCCGCTGCACCATACTACCTTCTACGTTTACAGTGAAAATTCCCAGAAACGGGTCTCATGTGTGAAGCAAAGCAAGCACTTGGCCACTAGGCTCCACACCCCTCGTGTGCTTTGTAGAAGGAGCTCTGGGTTACTTGGAAACTGATGGGAGGTGCCGGGATTCCCAGGCCTTGCTTAAATGGGTGGTAAGTACCAACTATTTTCTGTTTAGAACTAAGCTTTCCCACTCCTGGGGATTCTTATAAAACTGCTAACTTATCTGAGCTTCTATTAATACAGAGGAACTCCTTGCGTCATTACCTAGTGGAGGGAACCAGGATTTGGGTTTCAAGCTGGCAGTTCTTAGAATTAATTTCCTATTTTCAGTTAAAAGTCACCTTCCCCATTTTGTTCTTTCCATCATAGATTGTAACATTTCCTGATTTGCTCATTTTAAAAATGGAGAGGGAATTCATGTATCTAAAAAAAATCCACGTATTTAAGTATGTGACACAGAACACTACAGTGCAGGGATAAATGTGTTTTAACTGCCACAGTTAGCATCAAAGCAACAAATATTTCCTGTCTTGCTGCTTGTCTGAAATAATCTCATTACAATTCAAATCGAGAAGATTGTCTGTCTTGGAGCACAGCACATTATATCCTTGTTCTGTTAATGAATGTGACCGTTGCAAAGGCTGCTGGTGTTTAGAAGTAACTTTCCAAACACATTCAACTTTTATGGAGGGCTTAGAGTGCTTCGTCATGTACGCATTTTGGTGCATGAGAAGCATGCCAGCCCGCACGAGAGCCAACACGGCCATTCTCCTTGGCAATGGCTAATCACTGACAACTTCTTCAATGTATTTATTCCAAAAAAGAACATCATGGTCAATCACACACGAAAGCCTCCTTTGAAATCCCAACTCTTGCTCACCCAATCTCATCTCCAGGTAGGACCCAGGATTTTATTTGTGTTTGTAGTTATAGGAAACTTTATTTTTGTTTATCTTGTTAAATAGTTTATTTTAAATTTCCACTAAAAGCATTGTTCTTATTAAATGAGAAAAGCAAAACAAACTCCTTCCAGTAAGAAGTGTTCCTCTTTTCTCTAGATCCTCAGCAGTATTTTAGGGCATAAAGGAAGCAAGTCTTGTCCTGAAATGTAAATATAGATCTCCCATTGGCTCCAGACATGGCTTTGCTTTGTGGCTGAATTTTGTAAACAATCAAAAGCAGAGTGGTCATTCTGCATTACTCAAGTGCTCAAACTCGGTTAAACATTCAATCATTCATGTTTATAATCAAGACAGGGTTTATCATGAGGGAAAGGTCCTCTCTTTTCTTCATTCCAGGATGCCACTCACTGATTGTAAAACTACCATAGACTTAATAACATTTGTAAACATTTGGGGTGGAGAAATATTATAGAATGATTTCCTACATATTAATCTTTCTGATATTAGAATGCATTATATCATCAAAACATACATATTAATCGCATAGATCATGCAATACATTCCAGTACTAGGCATGTGAGCACATGAGAAAACATGCATCTAGTTTTGAATCTGTGTTTACCATCTCCTCACTTGTTTATCCAATGTTCCCCCATCCCCATCTCCAGTCTGTGTTACTAATTAAATTATAAACACCATATCCTCTCTCATTGGTGAAATTTTCCAAGATAAATTAAAATTATGAAATATGGATGAGGCATCCATGAGCTGGAAACTGGGGAGAGCATGGCAATGAGTAAGTGTGCAGGAAAGACCAACCTATTTAAGGAGACTCTTAAGGGAAGTAAGTCTCTCTAGACTGAGAGGGTTAATAAAGTGACTCTGGGAAAAGTTTAATCATCCAGAGATCACCTGGTGGCAAAGAGGGTAATTTGTCCTGAAAACCAAGAGGTCACTGTTTGGACCCTAGCAATAAAGGACCCAGAACAGAGAGAAACAAGTTACCTTGCTTTGGAGGCTTACCCAGAGCAAATTGAAAATAAGATCATTGGGTTACTTTGAGCAAGGCTCTCTTCTTGCAAGAACTTGTTATTTCTTGCCAGGGCAATTCTGATAATTTTCTAACATACTTCCTTTTCTCTAAACCCTCTTTAATGATCTTTTTAGTGAAATCTTATTTCAAATGGGTGATTTTAGAGGCCACACTGCTCACCAGAGGTCAAACACAGTTCTCCTCCATTAAAGAAATAAGATATTCAATAGGGAGATATGTGCCACTGACCACGACATAACACCAATGGGAAAAATTCAAAAACAAAATTTACCTAGAAATCATCTCATAAAAGACTAAACCTGCAATTATGGTAGCCCACCACCAGTTGGCAATAGTGTTAAATCATTGTTTGGCAGTGAAACTTATAAGTAGAAACCTAAATCACATTTACTGTGGAGTTCATGCATAGAACAAACAATAGCGATCGCAATTCAGTAATTCAAATTTTTATATTTTTGAAAAATTCTTCAGGATATTTTCGAGATAAAAAATAATAATCCATGCTCTTTATATGCATTTGGAAAAAAATAAAATATCTTAAAATCACCTGCAATACCACCTCTCAGAAAATTGTCATATTAAGTATTTCCCTATAGTCTTTTTTCTTTGTGTATGTATTTTCTTAATTAGGATATATGTGTGTGTGCATACATACATGCCAGTGCACACATACATACATATATACATACACATATATGTATTCATCATTTTATTCTCACACTTAACATAGTACTTAGCACTATTAGGTGAATACAAGCATTACTTTAAAATTAATAACTGAAAGCATTATAGATAAAATCCACAGAGTGAGAGAGAGAGAGAAATTTGCTCAAGGGTAAAAAATAAACAACAAGCTCTTTTCGCCCTTTTTAACATCAGACTTGGGATATTTTCCTACAGGTCTTTTACTTTCATTATACCTCTTAAGGAGAAATGAGCTCAAAGAAAAATGCTTGGGAAGGTGGTCATAGGTTTTGGAACCTATGACTTGACTACTGCATCTTTCCTGCATGAAAAACAAATGCTCACTTTATTGAACAGAAAGGCAAGATTACTACACTACAGAAATAACAACTAGATTAGAGAATGAGGCTTGGAACATGAGTCCTAAACTGGGCTTCCTCTTCCCTCTTCCGTGAACTCAGGAAGACTAGGCAGTTGAGAAACCTTTTAGTGGTTGGAGTTCAGGCCTTTGAGGTCTAAGCTTCCAAAGTCCAGACTGTATTTCCCAGCAGAAAAGGAGGTGGAGGGTCAAGGCTGGGACATTCAACCTCTCCTTAGAGACAAATCAGTTTCTGGGGAACAGACACCCCATTTCTTTTCCCGACCATACTCCCTCCGCCCCTTGAGTGGCACTGCCCCAATCAGATGTGCCTTAAGCAATTCCCTTCTGTCTGATAGGAAAGGTCTGAAATGTTCCTGTTTTGTTCACATATATTCATTAAAACAGTTTTCATTCTTTGGCTAATGTTGTTCCTGTCCATTGAATCTTCTAAAAATATTTTTCCAGCTATTTATTGCTAGTATTAAAGAAAGTTCTTTGTGTACACCCAATTTACCAAACTCTCTTATTGGTTCTAGTAGTGTATGCACTTAAGTTTTTCATATTTTCTATATATACATTGTATCATCTGCAAATAATAAGAATTTTGTCTACTCTCCAATATTTGAGTTTTTTGTTTCTGATTCATTCCTTGCTTTATTAGCTATGAGTTCTGGAACGATGTTAAATAATGGGAACATTCATCTTCTAACTTTGTTAATGAAGCCATTTCTAATGGATTATTTTTACTGTGATATTGGCTGCTGCCTTTATATTTATATATGAAGAGCCAAAAGGAGAAAATTATACATTATCCTTTACATTTTATATATAATTAAATATTATATTCATATATTGTGCATATTATATACATGATATACATTATATTTTATATTATATATAATTATATAAATTATATATATAATTTTTCATGTTAAAAATCTTTCTATTTACAATGTACCAAGATTTGTAAAAATTAGATATTAAAGCTATATTGTACATGAATTTTTTTTACCATATATTCCAACATCACTTATTAAATTCTTATTTGACCTGTTGATATATTACATTATAATAGAGGATTCCTGAACATTAAACCATTCTTATATTTCTGTGGAGGGCCTACTCATTTGATATTTATTATAGTAAACAATTTAATAGTAGCTGATTGAACTGATCAAAGTTTTTGCACTTATATTTCAAGTTTTATTGGTTTACATGTGGTTCTTTGTGTTTTTTCATATTTTGTTATCCTTGCCCTGGTTTTGTGATATGACTACAGTTTCCAGTTTCTTCTTTGCTCTAAAACAGATCATGTGGTATTACAATGAAAACTTCTTTTAACATTTTTTTAAAATTATCTATGATGTCTTATAAATTTATAGCCAGGTTTTTGGTGGAAAATATTTGACAAAATTTTCCATTTCTACCTTGACTACTGACTAATTGGAGATTTTCACTACTTGTTCAGGCAAACTTAGGGACATACTTTCTTAGAATGTTAGCCTCACTACCATATTTCCGAATGTATTAGAAAATGTATGTATGAAACAATGTTCTTGTAATTTCTAATTTTCTCTATATTTATTTTATACCTAGTTTCTCGTTTATGTTTTTCTTTTGTGTGTTTGCTTTTTCATTTATTTAACCTGCCTAAAATGTTCATTTCTTCATTTTCAAAAAAATAGGTTATTGAATTTATCAATACACTGCTTTATATTTCTTTTATTTTAAAATGTTTTCTACTTTTGCTCTTTATTTGAATCTTCTCAATTTAACAAACTGAATAATTTTACTCTCCGAAGCTGATAGATTAAGCAATGAAAAAATAAGCAGCGCTATCAAAATCCTAAACAATGCAATTAATATTCTCCAACTACCATTATAGTGAATTTTACACCAAAGAAACAAAGAAACATATAAAACACATTTTTTTCAAGCACATGTAGAACATTTTAAAAATGGACCATGCCTTAAGCCATGCTTGAAGTCTCAATAACTTCCAAAGGTAAGGATGTTACCTACTGACAAATTCTGCCATGATCACGACCATCAAAAACCCAGCAACGCATTTCTTCCCACACACAGCACTCTGACGCACCGCCTAAGTGAAGCAACCCGAAGACCTACCCAGTTCCTACATCTAACTCCGAGTCAGGATCCGTGGGCAACGTGCAGTTTTCCCTTAGTTTCTTCATGTCTGCAAAACTAAATACGATGACTGGAGGCTTCTGTTTGCCCAAAAAAGGTGCCCATTTGTGACTATGGCCTTGCCTTCTGTTTGGTAAATCAATTTAGATTTTTCATTTTATAATGAAATACTACCATTATTAATAGGTGCATCACAATAATCCTGGAAGGGATTAGTAGGCTATATTTTATTTCACCTTCCGCCATATCTTGTGTGAGTGTGTAATGCAGTGATTAGATTGAGTTTAAATTTGAAAGAAAATTTTTTTCCTCGAGCTTCATATGAGTATATGTGCATATAAATCTATGCAGTTTTATCACGTGTGTAGCTTCATGTAACCACCAGCATAATCAAGGTGCAGAGCTGTATCGTCACCACAGGAATTTCCTGGGCTACCCCTTCAGAGCCACACTTCACCCTCCCTCGTTCTTTATCTCTGACGACCACTAATCTGTTCTTCATCTCTGTTCTACATCTCTGTAGTTATATTATTTCATGAATGTCATGAATGTAATGCATTTTTGAAATGATACTTTATTTTGTAATAAATCATCTTGATGGAAATTATTTTTAAAAAAGAATGTAAACACTTAACGAAAAATTAAGTGATTTCTGTTTCTCAATAAATTTAATGATGACTGTATGTTGCACAATATGTGTTAACATTTGCCAACCACCATGTGGGCCTCTGTGTTACAAGAGACCATCAGAAAACTAGAAGACAGAAATCTAATGAAGCACCGGCATCAACTTCAAAAGGTAGGAATTATTCTAAGAAGAAGAAAAGTTAAGATGTGTAAATGCATTTACGCATCACTCAATGAAACATGACTTTTCATTTAGATTAAGTGACTCATTCAAAATTTATTCTACACATTTCAATTACAAATTTCTTGTGTGTATATCAAAAGTAAAATATTAGTTGGCTTTAGCAGCAGAAGAACTTTGCAAATTAGTAACTAATAGGAGTCTTATATCAAGGTCATCATATAATTTGAATAGAAAAAATTTAAATTCAAATATGATTCAATTTTTCAACCATTCTGTAGAATCAAAATAAAG
>CAUYSK010020042.1:0-13746 GCA_963575035.1 Avahi laniger | reverse complement strand
GAGTGCAATGTGCACCACCCAAATGATGGACATATTTGAAACTCGGACTTAGGGAGGGAAGTGGGGGCAAGGGCAACATATGTAACAGAAACATCTGTACCCCCATAATATGCTGAAATAAATTAAAAAATTAAAAAAAATATGATAGAAAGAAATTAAAGAAAACTTAATACGATGCTGTACATAGCAAGATATTGATTGGAAAAGTTAACTTTATATAGAGGCCCAATCTTTGAATATGAGTTTAGAGAATAATACAGTCCCAAATATAATTGCAGGAGAAATATTTTCAAATAACTGCTATTGAGATGTCATGTAGATAGCATAAATTCCATCTATTTAAAGTGTATAAATCAGTTAATTTTAGTATATTTACAGAGTTACAACCAAACTGCTTTCAAAAAATGGAAAATTTTCATCACCTGAAAAATAAAAAATGTACCAATTAGTGATCACTTCCTATTCCAACCTCCTCTTGGCCTTTGAAAACTACTATTCCCCTTTCAGTCCCTAAGGTTTCGCCCATTCTTGATATTTCATATAGACAAATGCACATAACATGCAATTTTTAGAACACTTCAATGTCACAAATACACTGGTGAGCAAAAAAAAAAATATAAAAAACAGACACAAAAGCAATAATATCCTGTTCTTTCCCGGTGTGTGTATTGTTCTATAAATATTATTTTTTAATATCTTTTCATTGTTAGAACAAATTACAATTCATTTTGACTTATGCAGTCATAATATTATTTCCATTTCACAAAATATATATTACCTGGCCGACTCCAAACTCAGGTGCTTTACTTCTAAAACGCGTGCTTACAAATATATGTTTTATTAGATCCACATCCACCTGCGTGAAGACCGAGTGACCGTAGCACAGCACAGTGAAATTTACCATATACTGTTTCCTCAATTCTGTAATGGAGAAAAATTCATACTTTTATATTTTATGGGGATAATTCATGAAGCGAGAGGATTTTCCATGTTCTTTAAGGAAAAGGATTTTATCATTTAATCACATTTTAATGTAATATTAGTTAAGAGTTGTTTATTTTGAAAACTGAACACAGTAGTCGCCCACATCTAGAGGGCATGTGTTTCAAGGTCACCAGTGGATGCCTGAAGCCACCTATTTTACTGAACCTTATTATATATTATATTTATTCTACATATACACACCTCTGGTAAAGTTTATAAATTAGGTACAAGAGGGATTAACAACAATAACTAATAATACAAAGGAGTAAGTATAACAACATGCCAGCATCACTACACTTGGGCTTTTGGGTCATTATTAAGTAATATTTGAGGTAGTTGAACACAAGCACAGCGATACCGTGACAATTGATCTGATCACCAGAGGGCTCCTAAGTGACTAAAGGGTGGGTCGTTTGTACAGTGTGGACCTGCTGGTCAAAGAGATGATTCACATCCCAGGCCAGACAGAGTGGGACAGTGTGAAATCTTATCACACTACTCAGAACACTAAGCAATTTAAAGCTCATAAAGTGTTGTTTTCCGGATATTTCATTCAAAATTTTCCAACATGGTTGAGTGCCGGACCCTCAAACTACAGAAAATAAAACCACCAATAACGGGGGCAAGTGTTGTCTATTCTTTAATATTTATATCAGCATTTCACTAACTTTCAATATCTTTTTCATGTCTTTAATTCAACTTAAACTTACTCATATTATTCTCCTGAATTTCTCCTTTTTACATTTTCGTCTACTATATTCTACCACTCAAAAAGCTTACTTAAGTTTGAAAGTTGAGCCATTTCTTGACATCCATGGATGATCGCTGCTGTTACGAAAGACTCCAATCCATGCTTTCTCTGAAAGGGAGCCCAGAAATTTCTACAGAAATATAAATATTTTATATTTAAATAATTATTAAATATTTAACAATTTTTTAAAGTGCCAGTAGTGTGTTCTTTTATTGAACCTATAACTGTCAAAATAAAATTACTGTTTTAAGCAATATTAAAGTTGAAAACCCCTTTATATGGTGTTAAGAACTTTAACAAACATTTGTAATTTTCACTTAAGATGAACTCTTAAACATTTATACTTAGTAGTGTCATTCTTCTTCTTACATTAAGGAAGAAAATTATAAACCATGTAATTTAAGAGTAACCAGTACTGGCAAAACTAATATAAACAAATTTAAATAACTTTCAAGACACTGTGCATACATTTCTCCTACTGTTAATATTAAATCAATGTATGATTCTACTGCATTTCTGAGATTTTGGGGTTTAGAAGGAAATTAAAAGGGCTGCCATTCTGAAAACCGATGATATATAAGCCAAAATACAGTTTTCCGGGCACCGCACCATTCTTTAACTAGCTAAGAACACAGTTTTGTCTGTTTGGGTACAGGATGAACACCAGTGGTGCAAATCAGGTACTTCCCTTACTAAATACAACCAGAAATTCTTCAACTTATGAAAGACACAAGCAAGTAGACTCTGAAAGGTGGAAAGAGAAAGATGGATTGGTTTGGGACTCCAGGATCAGGCATCAGCACAGTGGTTGGGCACCTTAAGTCTCCACCCTACAGAAGAAAGTGACCTAGGCCTCCTGGTTCCGAGAACCCACTCTGGCAATGAGAGGTGCCTCAGGTAAGCTCATTCCCCTCTGTATTGAGAGGGAGCCCTGCCAGCAACACCAGCAAGGCTGACATGACCAGCAAGGGGGATCCGCCAGGAGACCTGCTGACAGTACATAGCCAGAGGAAGTGCTTCTGCTCCCCAGCAAGTCACACCAAGGTAGGTGTGTCTGAGGGGGACCAGCAAAGGAGTCCCATGACTACACGTGCTCCATCCAGGAAGCCTCCGTGGCCCTCAGGGCGTGAGACTCACGTCCCCCATCCAGAGACACCTGATAGAATGGCATTTAAAATGTTATATGCACAAAATATACAGGGAAACTTAACAGCTCACTTAGTAATACAGCTCACTGCATTAATACGAATGAAGAGTGACATCAAAGTATACACTATATGGCTTCATTTATAAAAATTCAAAACCACATAAAGTTTATTTGTACTATAACGGTCAGGGCAGTGGTTTGAGGATGATGGAGGAGAAGTGCCGAGGGCATGAACATGGGCCGGGCTGCTGGGCTGGAAACTCCTGTTTTGTGACCTGGCTTGTATTACAGGAGTCCATTCACTTTGTGATAAATCTGCACCATCATGATGTGATTATATCTAGTACAATTAAATAGCAAAATTCGATTTAGAATAAAAACATTTATAGAAGCATGGTTTTCCATAAATAGCAAGAATTGGTAATAATTAAAATGTGCATTAGCAGTGTATTAATTGAAATAAACTATTGTGAATTCAAACAACAAAATAGTATATAGACCTGAAGATAATGAAACTAAAATATGTACAATATGATGAATTCTACAAATATCATATTGAATGCAATAAGCTTTTAATAAAGTGTTTTTAACATTTATCATCTTACCATTTCTTCTTCGTTATCTATGTAAAGCAGATTAGAGTTGTTAGAAGCACAAGCTGTCACACTCTCATCCCAAGTTTTTGATTCCTTACCAATGTAATAACAATTGGTGGAATACGTGAACCACGCCTCTGGACAACGACCACAGTGATATGCTGAGGAAAAATTATGAATTATTATCTGGACAAAATATGAATTTTTAAAATGAAAATTAATTTACATATTTTCAAGGGTATAAGAATATATGTACATATCTTTGCATCCTCAAAGCCTGGTAAATATAAAAGAAAAACTACTCACTCACACACATGCACAGAAAAAGATCAGCCTCTCATTCCTTAATTTATAGCCACATAAAGCAAAACGTCAAACATAAATCTACCCTGCACATGTCTGAAAAAATCACTTAACAAAACCACTTTTGTGAAATAGCAAAATTATTTTACCTTTATTATATGATAGCAGTAGTAATTTGAGTCAAATAGCAAAAAGAGGTATAATGATTTCACAAGATTGCTTCTTCCTGAAGAAAATGGAACGCCCTCCTAAATCATTATTGGTGAGTGTTTATTACCCAATATCCTAATTTATTTACCCCCAAAATGTTGATTTTAATTTTTTCATAGCCAAAGATAGATATAAAATTGAAATGATTAATATCAGTACCTTTCTGAGTTCTTACAGTCTCGGAAGAATTATTCTGTTTCTGAGGGACTGTAGCTAGAAAAATTAAAGTAATCCTTATTAAAAATTTGCATCTAAGTAAGTCATAATAATTTTAGTTAGTTTTTGTTTGAAAATTGATATATCACTTAGGATTAGAATTATCTTGAGTAAAATTGATTTTATCAAGAAAAACTTAATAAAGTAGTGAAGGTTTGGGGAAAAATAACCTTCCAAAGCCTACAAAA
This sequence comes from Avahi laniger, assembly GCA_963575035.1. Lineage (NCBI taxonomy): Eukaryota > Metazoa > Chordata > Mammalia > Primates > Indriidae > Avahi > Avahi laniger. The sequence goes on along the minus strand of CAUYSK010020042.1, from coordinate 9,351 downwards.
CTGAACATTACCACCTCTGTCTACTTTGTATATTACAATACTGTAAGTATTTGATTTTTTCACTTTCAAACATTAATTTCTATTTCTAGGTAAGGTTTTGCAGTCTCCTAAAACATAGAGTCTTTGAGTTATGAAATTTGAATATACATATAATTAAAAGCAAAGACTCTGCAATTATTGTTTCATTTATATTTTTGAAAAGATCAAAATAACTACTCCTCATTTAGTTCAAAACATACTGTTAAAATCAGAATACCATTCTCCGATATGATGAAATGTTTAGAGGCACTTCCAATCATTAAGTGTAAAAGTTTCCTTTTATTCCTCCAAAACATACTTACAGGGAATGACAAGTTTTATTACCATGGACATTAAGACAAGACAGATGATTCCCAGGATCCCAGCAATGAGCTTCTCTGGAGGAAACAGTGAATCTGTAGGGAGAGAAACAGAAACACTGAGAAAGGAGAGACAGAGTTGGTTGGTTAGAATATTTTCATACATGAGACCCCACATGCACAGGGAATCAAAGATAAACTTGGACCCCAAACCCACATCTACCATAATAATCTTTCTCTCAGAATATACCATTGCATTTTTCAGTAAATGTAGTGCTGTGTGAGTTGTGGGACTAAGACTATAAATTTGAACAATGTAGGAGTAACATTTGTCTGCATATTTCATATTAAAATACCATATCTCAACTTAGAACTCTGGTCTTCATGAATTAAACTATGTGAGCATGTCATGCTCTTTCCCCACACCCCTGCACCCCAACTGCACATCCCAAAACAGTTGGACTGAGGAGCTGTTAAGTGCTTTACCTTTGCAGTGGTAGGATTTGTCATCGCCTCCAAGATCCTGAGCAGCATTTTGAAGGTTTAATTCAGCATAGGTTATTTCCCGTTCAGTTTCTGAAATGGAGCTTTTAGTGCCCTTAGGTTTCCTCTGCTGCCTCTTTGGGTTTTGGGCCAGATTCATTTCAGCGTAGATTACTCTTTGGTTATCCATCTCTGCAGCTGTGCCCTGTCAGACTGTGCTCTATGATACCTGAAATTAAGAAATTAAATGGTTTATATAATGGCAAGATCCCTAGTACAGTCAAAATGGATGAGATGAAGAGTAGGTATTTGTTCTCATTTTGCCTTGAAGAGTCTAAAGTTCTCTCTCTAATTTCCTTAGAGCTTAAACAAATGTCTTAGGGTAAAATATTTTTAAAAGATTTTCCGTATTTATCTAAATATAATTGCTGGAATAATGAAAAGCAATAAATTAGCAAGGAATAAAGAAATCCATGAACAAAAATATATTTATTAAAGTCTGATTGCATAGATATATTTTCACATCAATACAATACCTGTCTTGAAAATTAAAATGTTGTATTAGAAAAATGTATGCACTGATTTATGATAATTTCAAAAGCCAATAATGGTAAAGACTGAATGATCCTGAAATGGGGAACAGGAAAGTTGACAGATATATTATTCTTCTATACTAAATTGCTTTTATTTTGTAGTTATGCATTAAAATGAATTCAGGGTTATCAAGTTGTCTTCTGTTTGAATGGATGAAGGTTTCTGGAAATCATCAAAATATTTAGAATATTTTATATTTTGGAAAATGTACATGACACAATAAGCTCAGACATAGTGTACAGAGTGTTAGAAACACCACAAAATTTAATTCTTCTGTACAGAAGTATTGGCAATTTATTCTATTGCTAAAATATAAAATCATAAACATAAATAAAAATGTAAACTATCTATGGAAGAACATTTTTGTTTCAAACTTTCAGAAAGATATTATGTTTGTCAACACCAATAAAGGTCACTTTATTTGAGTGGGTATTTGTAATAATTCATATAATGTAATACTTTAGTCAATGGGCTCTGAAGTCAGTGAGATCTGGAATTAATTTAGGCTTTGCAATTCACAATGTGTGACCTTTGAAAAGTTACTTAATATCTATAACCTAGTCTGTTAGTCTAAAGTGAGAAAAAGAATATGCAAAATATAAGGAATGTAAAACATCTGCTGCTCAAATTGGCACATAAATTCCTCTGTCAATATTAGCTATTTTAATTATCATTTATTCACAATTGATATGTTATTGTTTCTCATTCATGTCATTTAAACCGTGGAAAATAGATCATTAGACAAGTCCCTTATATTGGTGTGGTACATCTTTTTTGCATTATTTGATAAATTTTTAAAAAGTCTTTTGATTGTTTATAACTAAGTTCAGCTTTTATATAATTTAACTTGCCCTAATTTGAATAAAAATTTTTTAAAAATGATTTATTTTAATATAAATATATGAGGAATTATGGTTGGCTTTCATCATTAAAGAAATTTCTTTAATATTTCATAATGCCTGAGCTCAATATAAATTATTATGTTATTACAATGATATGCAATGTAATGATTACAAATGCAAATTTAATTGTTCACTGTTATAACATTTAGGGGTTTCACTTAAATTATGTTTGCTACCTTACCCAGATACATTAATATATATATATACTCTTGACTAGGTCTCTTGAGGCTGTCGCAAATTTAAGAATTCTCTAACATATTTCGTATTTTAGGTTATTACCCTGAATCTTCATATAAAGAAATAAATTTCCACTTTAATTTTATCGTATATTAATTATACCTCAGTGGCATCACACATAGTACTCGGAACCTTCCACTGAATGAAATAGGCTAGTTCAGAGATAGAGAGTAGCAACACATACCTTTTGTCCCCAGAAAGTTGTGCATCCTTTAGTGCAGAGTCCAGGTTACTCTCATAAAAAGCCCTATGGTAGCTGGGAAATAAAATGAAAAATTTCAAGGCATAAATCCAGGATAAGAACAAACAATGTCTGTGACCTTCACTGAGTGCCCTGTGAAGGCTGAGAGTGAGTCAAGAGTGGAAAAAGTAGATTTCTCGTCACTTTGTCACTGAAGGTCTGAACAGGAAATTCTCACAATTGGGCTTCTTTGAAATCAGTTTATCTCATCACACACCTCCAGAATATAGGAGAATTTGGGCTCCTATTGCAAGGACAACGTAGAATTCTAAAATGTGTCATTTAGTTTGTCCATTGTAAGTGCATCTGAGAAGCTGCTTTCGTATTTTACGAGATATAGGGGGAAGAAGACTTGACTACCCATGCAGTTAACCTTTTCTCATCTCGATCACAAATATGCCAACTTAACTTTTAAGAATGTCTTAGATGTTTAAGCCCCTGTTTTAGATAGGTTGCTAAATCTTCACATTCCATACATTTTATTAGTAGCGTTATCATTATCTATTATGATAGAAAATAATTCTAAAACTCATAGTAACATTATCAAGAGATACTTACTAACATTTCTCATTAATATTTCTGAGAAATTACTACAGTTTCACCTTATTGTAGCTGGCACAGAATCAATCATGCCAAACTTATCTCTCAATTTATCTCCTTCAGGGATTAAATTCTTGCATTTAATTGTGTTTTTTAAACATATTATTTAATTTTCCAATTTCCATTAATTAAAATAAATGTCTCTGAGAAGGATAAAATATTAATCAGTTTTTAAGTAGATCAGCATGCCATAGATTAAAATATTAAATAACTATATTATAGTGTTCATTGATTCATTCTCTGTCATGACTAATTGTATTTTAATGAAAATATTTATTGTACATGATTAAAAGATGAGTCTAACTAACAAGAGGGACAAAAGAAATTTCAAAAAAATTTCCTCTAAGTAAAAAATAGGACAAAAAAATTATAGACATTTAATGCAAAAGTTAAAGGACACATGAACATCAAGACAGAAAGTTTAGGTGGAAGTGGGGCAAGAGGGAAGGCTAGAAGCAGCCCATGCATGCTGCCTTCAAAAAAGAGGATGGAAAGTTGCAGGCAAATGCCTATATACAGATGGCTCTTCTTGAAAAGGACACTGTCAAACTTGGGAGAAGCAATGGGGGATACTCAGATTGAAGGAGAAGGTGACAAACCAATTCATTCTGCAAGACCAAAGGAAATTTTGGGATAGCACCTACACCTGGGGAAGGACAGGAGGAGAGAACCCTGGGGTCCACACTTATCCCACAGGCATCACAGCTGGAGCTGTGAGGCAGATCCCTCCACCACTGAAGACCTCTGGACTGATCAGGGAGCTTCTTGGAGTCTGCACAGAGACATTGCCCTGGAGAATGAGCTCAGACGGGATCTCATGGCTGCTGAATCAGAGTTTCTGCAGCTGATGTCACTTTGAGCTTTCGGATGTAGGCATGGAATCTACACAAGGCTTGGCTTTCCAGCAGCATCCTTCACTTCACCCCTGCTGGGATGGGGAGTGAGTGGGGAGAGGGTATGGTACCCTGTGCTATGCCTTGTGACTGAAAGTCAAGCACCCTATCCTGCCAGCGCAAAAATCTGAGCAAAGTTGTTTCCTCAGGCACCGCAGACACCACCTGGGAAGCCTCGGGCTACTGGGACGGGGGTGCGGTTATAACCCAGGCTGCCCGGTGTCCCCAGTCCGCAGTTCCATCCCACCCTCCACAACCAAGATGCTGATGCCCACCCCAGATAGCTCATATTTCACTGTTCTCGTGTCCCTGGTACTGCTCCCCACCCTCAGAGCTCAACATGCACAGTCCCTGTGCCACTGAACATCACTATGCCAGTGCCAGAGTGTCCTCACAACTGTGTTTCCCAGCTGCTGGAACAGCAACTATCACATGGCTATGCATACTCAGTCCCCATGCCCAGGAACCATTGTATGCCTCCAAGGCCCCACCCCTGTGGTTCCCACTCTATGGACAGATGCTAAGGTCCCGCCCACACAACTCCTGCTCTACCACAGGAACACAGTTATGCCCCCTTGAGGCTCCAGCAGTGACCCGAGAATGAGACTCTGCCCCCGTGACTCCAGAACTCCCGTTTGACCCCGCAACAACACCCCTTGGGATTCTAGAATTGTACCTGGACTCCAAGACCCCACCACTGATTCTCCACCACTGCTACTGGTCCCATGTAAATGCTCCATTGTCCAGTGATTTACCAGGGACCCACTGCCTTGACCCACCAACAGACATAGACCTTATTTGAGCAAATGCCCACAATCCAGACACCAACAATCACTGCCCAGATAGCCTTACTCAGCTGCCACTGTCACCTTCCTGGGGAGACCCCAGAAAGAGCAACCCCCACAACACCAGCTTTTATGGAGAGGGTTCCAACCAGCCCCCAACTCAGGCTTCAAACAAAAGTATAGGGAACAATCCACAACTTTGCACAAAAGTCATCCAGTACTTGGTTGAACCGTGACTATCACAGAGCAACAAGACAAAACAGAACACTGTACTTCAGGCTCTAATTACGTCTGCTTCTCCCTTTCTGGGCCAACATTACAGAATAAAATGGAAAAGTGCCATCTAGGGACCTCAACTTCTTCTCATTATGTAGGAGGATTAGTGATACAAAAGGGATACACACTATCAAAATCTGTGTGATTAAGCAAAAGCATTCCTAAGGGGAAAATAGATAGCCTTAAAGGCGTACATCAAAAAGACAGAAAGATCATAAAATAACAACCTAATGACACATATCAAGGACCTAGAAAAGGAAAAACAGACCAAACTGAAAGCCAGCAGAAGAAAAGAATATTAATAACAAATCCCACAGCAGAACAAAATGAAATGAAAACAAACAAACAAAAACACAAGAGATCTATGAAATAGAAACTTCATTCTTTGAAAAGAAAAAGTCAATGGAACTCTTGCCAGATTAACCAGGAATAGAAGGGAAAGAACTGAAGTAAGCTCAATGAGAAATAAGAAAGAAGATATAACTGATACCACAGATACAAAACATCATCTGTGAATATGAAAATCTCTACTCATGTAAACTAGAAAATGTAGAGGAAATGAACAAATTCCTGGAAACACACAACCTCCCAAAACTCAATCAGAAAGACATAGATATTCTGACCAGACCAATAATAAGCAACGAGATTGAAGAAATAATACAAAATGTCTCAACAAAAAAGTCTTATACCGGATGGATGTACAACAAAATTCTACCAGACCTGCAAGGAAGAATCACTGCCCATGCTACAGAAATTATTCCATAACATGCAGAAGGAGGGAATCCCCCTTAACTCATCTATGAAGCCTGTATCACCTTAGCACCAAAACCAGGAAAGGACACGACAAAAAGAGGAAACAACAGAAACATACATGCAAAAATCCTCAAAAAAATACAAGCAAACCAAATTTAATAGCACAGCAAAAGATAATTTCCCATGACCAAATAGGCTTCATTCCTGGGATACAAGGATGGTTCAATATATGTGAATCAATCAATGTGATTCACTACATAAACACAAGCAAAAACAAAGATCATGTGATCATCTCCATAGATGCAGAAAAGCAATGAGACATATCCAGGACCCTTTCATGGTAAAAGCACTAAACTAGACATAGAAGGAACATGTCTCAAAATTATAAAAGTCATACATAAGAAATCCACAGCCAACATGATATTGAGTGGGGAAGAGTTGAAAGCATTTATCCTAAGAACTGGAATAAGAAAAGTGTGTCAACTATCACGCCTTCATTAAACGTAGCACTGGAATTCCTAGCCAGAACAATCAGGCAAAAGAGAGAAATAAAGAATATCCAAATCAGGAAATGAGAGGTGAAAATATTGCTTTTTGCTGATGATATAATCTTGTATCTAGAAAACCCCAAATATGCAACAAAAATCTCCTATAATTGATAAATAAATCCAGCAAAATCTCAGGGTACAAAATCAATGTATAAAAATCAATAGCATTTCTGTATACTAATAATAATCAAGCTGAAAGACAAATAAGGGACTCATTGTCATTCCCAATAGTTACAAAGAAAATGAAATTCTTAGAAATATACTTAACAGAGGAGGTGAAGGATATCTACAAGGAGAATGCTAAAACACTGAGGAAAGAAATTGCAGATGATTCAAAGAAATTAAAAACATCATGCTCATGGATTGGTAGAATCAACATTGTTAAAATATCCCTTCTACTCAAAGTGATTTACAAATTCAATGCAATCTCCATCAAAATACCTACATCATATATCACAGATCTAGTAAAAATATTTTATGCTTCATTTAGAACCAAAAAAAGAGCCATAACAGCCAAAGCAATCTTAAGTAAGAATAAATGTGGAGGTATCATATTACCAGTCTTCAAATTATACTATGAGGCTATAATAACCAAAACAGCATGGTATTGGTACAAAAATCTAGACAAACACACATGGAACAGAAAACAGAACCCAGAAATAAAGTCATCTGCCTATAAACAACTGATCTATGACAAAGGAGCCAAAAACATACATTGGGGAAAGGAAGCACTATTCAATAGATGGTTTTGGGAAAACTGGATAGACACATGCAGAAGAAGGAAATAGGACACCTGTCTCTTATCATATACAAAAATTAACCCAAGGTGGATAAAAAACTTAAAATAAGGCATGAAACCATAAAATTTCTGGAAGAAATTGTAGGAATAACTCTTCCACACATTCTTCTAGGCAAAGTTTATGATAAAGACCACATAGGCAATTAAAGCAATAAAATAAATCAATAAATGTGACTTGATCAATTAAAATGCTTCTGCATAGTCAAGGAAATAATCAACAGAGTAAATAGAAAACCAACAGAGTGGGAGGAAATATTCACAAACTATACATCTGATAAAAGGTTAATATGCAGAATCTACAAAATCAAGCAAATCAGCAAGAAAACAGCAAACAACCCCATTAAATAGAGGGCTAAATATATGAATTCAAGTTTTGCAGAATAAGATATTCAAATGGCCATCATACACATGAAGAAATGCTCAACATCACTAATCATCAGAGAAATGCAAATTAAAACCACAATGACATATCACCTTACCCTTTTTAGAATGGCTATTATTAAAAAATCAAAAGACAATGGATGCTGGCATGGATGCAGACAGAAGAGAACATTTATATACTGTGTGGGGCTGCAAATTAGTAAAACCTTAATGGAAAACAGTATGGAGATTCCTCAAAGAAATAAATATAGACCTACCATTCAACCTAGCCATTCTACAGTGAGGATCTACCCAAAGGAAAAGAAGTTCTTTCATAACAAAACACCTGTACTTGAATGTTTAAACACAATTCACAATCACAAATACGTGCAATCAACCTAAGTGCCCACCAATTCATGAATGGATTAACAAAATGTGGTATTTATACAGGCTGTTCCAAAGTCCCAAAAGGTACAATTGTACCTTTATTTAAAAACTATTCATTACAAAATTTTACAAAATTTTCCCTCTGTATGGAGACTTTTGGGACACACTGTATATAAATATACACACCATGGAGTACTAGTAAGCCATAAAAAGGAATGACTTAATGTCTTCTGTGGCAATTTGGATGGAATGCAGACCATTATCCTAAGTGAAGTATCTCAGGATGGATAAACCACCAACACATGTACTCTCCAAACTTTTGGAACTAACTAATTGATGGGCACACACAAGCACAGAGAAAAGTAAAAGACATCGGAAATGAAGGGGGGCAGGGACTTAGAGGAGGTATAAAAACCTACCTAAAAGGTACAATGAATACTATTCATGTGATGGTTACACTAATAGCCCCGACTTAAGCATTATAAAGCTATCCAAGTAACAAAACCATTTGTACCCCTTAATATTTTGAAATTTAAAAAAAGAAATATTTTGGTTGTTGCTGTTATTGCCTTTGGAGTCTTCTTCATAAATTCTTTGCCTAGGCCAATGTCTAGAAGAGTATCTCCAACATTTTTCTCTAGAATTCTAATAGTTTCACTCCTTAGGTTTAAATCTGTTATCCAGCGTGAGTTGATTTTTGTGAGAGGTGAAAGGTGTGGATTCTGATTCAGTCTCCTACATGTGGCTATCCAGTTTTCCCAGCAACATTTATTGAATAAGAATTCTTTTCCCCAGTGTATGTTTTTGCCTGCTTTGTCAAAGATTAGATGGCTATATGAGGATGGTTTTATATCTGGGTTCTCACTTGTGTTCCACTCATCAATGGCTCTATTTTTGTGCCAGTACCAAGCTGTTTTGATTACTACAGCCTTATAATAAAGTTTGAAGTCTGGTAAGTTGATACCTCCCTTTGTTTTTATTGCCTAGAATTGTTTTTGCTATGCGGGGTCTTCTCTGATTTCATACAAAGCTTAAAATTAATTTTTCTACATCTGTGAAGAATGATGTTGGTATTTTAATAGGGATTGCATTGAATCTATAGATCACTTTGAGTAGTATAGACATTTTAATAATGTTGATTCAGCCGACCCATGA
>CAUYSK010020041.1:0-48359 GCA_963575035.1 Avahi laniger | reverse complement strand
GCTCTCCTTATGAGAATCTAATGCCTGATGATCTGAGATGGAGCTGAGGTGGTGATGCTAGTGCTGGGGAGCAGCTGAAAATATAGCTTATTGTTAGCAGAGAGGTTTGACTGTACAATAAATGTAATGCACTTGAATCATCCTAAAACCATGCCCCCCATTCCCTGGGTCCATGGAAAAATTGTCTTTCATGACACTGGTTCCTGGTGCCAAAAAAGTTGGAGACTGCTGCTATAAAGTCATTTCTTGCTATGGTAGATGTTAAAGTTAGCACATAAGAACAAGGTGGACAAAACATCCTTTAAAATCCTATAAATTGTCCACAAAGTACAGTTGTACATGCAACCCAACATTTACACATACACGATGTCAATAATGTGCTGTGTGTAATAAAGCACACACAGGCAAAATATGACAGTATTTACTTAAGTAAACAGAAGGAATGTGTGCAGCTGAGTTCATGTAATGTGCAGCTGCTTTGCCCCAGTGGGTTTGGTTTTCACTGCAGCTCAGTCAGGGCCTGAGAAGTAGGGTGGGGTAGTGGTTAAGTGGACAGACTCTGATGCTGGATCACCCAGGTCAGAATCCCGGATGTCACCGCTAGTTGTGAGTTGCTTAGTGATTCTGGACCTCAGTTTTGTTCTCTGTAAAATGGGGATAATACTGTCAACTATTTCTTAACATTATTATGAGTTCTCATTTACAAAGCGTTTAAACACTACCTGGCACAAAGCTAATAATATATGTGCTTGTTCAACAAAAGTGAATTAAAATATAAAACAGAATTTCCACTTAGACAAGATGGCAGCAATAACACCAAAGGGCCCCACAGCAATAACAAAAACACATTTAATATATTTTCCCACAACTCTCTCCATATCAAGTTTTCTCTGTGCTTTTAAGGCAAAAAGAAAAAAAAAAGAAAAAGAAAAATCATTGTCCAATAGTGGAAAAAAATCATATTTTTGCTTACCCTCTCTTCTAACAACAAAAAAAAAATACAAAAATTCAAAACTTTTTTCCCAAAGTGAACAAAATGGAGAAGTTGCCAGATTGCCCTGGGGTCTGAGTAGGACCAAATGAGAACAAAAGACCAGTGAAAGGGAATCTAAATCTATGCGACGATTTAAAATTTCACCAGGCACCACCTGCCACAATATGAAGGATTCACTGAAGCCCCACATATAGCCATAATCATTACTCATTTGAAACATACTTTTTATCAAAGTGGCATGAAAATAAAGTGTCAGACTAGATCAAAATCAATAGAACATTGTGTAACTTACCTTAGTTACACAATGAGGAAACATGGGAGCACTAAGGGTCTATTAGGAAATTTTCCCAGAAAGAAAGACTTTGTCAGCAAATTAGGTACTCCATAGTCAAGTAGATCTGCAAGTCTCCTGTACTATATTTGGATAAAGCTTTCTTCTGAGTGTCAAGAGTTTTATCAACTCATCCTATACTCAGATGACACTGCATCTTAAACATATTTTTATGAAGTGAAATGAGTGAATAAAATGTGTGTGAATACTCTGCAAAGAATAAAGGGCTACATTATTGTAAAAATACTGTGGATGTTAGTTAACTCTTCCCTTTTGATCCTTTCAGCTATGGGCTACAAATCATGAGCCAGAGATGGTCCGCCCAACCCTGGAGAGGACGCTCAAAACCCTCCAATTAGATTATGTGGATCTTTACATCATTGAAATACCCATGGCCCTTAAGGTGAGTTCAGATACCTAAAGGTTTGGCCCGTGTACCCTAGTGACCTTGAGCCAATAGCTATGTGTATGAAGCTAGTTTATGACTTAGCATCACAGAATATTATGGTGTTTTATTACCACAGATCAGAGAGTACTGACCTAGCCTGACAAATGCCCCCAAAGATTATGTTAGCAGACTCAGGCCTGGATTCCAAGTTTCTTGATTCTCAATTCAATGCAGTTTCTATTATACTATATTTTTACAACTACAGTTTAAGCTCTTTCCAGCAATCCAACATGTAGTCCCCTAACTGTAGTCTACATTTTAGTTGTCCAACATCTAGACACACCCTCCTTCTCACACAGTCACAAAATGCCCCTGCACAACATAATGCAAAATAATATAAATGGCTAAAAATATAATCATCTTCCACCTCCTCCAAAGGAAGATAACCCAAAGAATAGTCAGATTTTTGGAGATTGGTCCAAGGGCAGTGTATCTATTAATAAATGTTATCTATTTCTCTAGTTCAAATGAAATCTTTCCTTGTACTTTCTCAATCTATGTATTCAATGTTAATTTAACTACCAAGAAAACACCCAATATACACAGCTAAAGAGCACTAACTGCTTCACAATTTATTGAGGGATGAAGAGATTGAGCAGTAAAATTGGCCACAGGTTCACAAGGTAAATCAGATCCTCTCGGTCAGAAAGAACAGGACTTTCTTGCAACAAGGATTCCATTTTCAAGGAAGGAAAAAAAAAAAAGACAGAGAGAGAGAAAGAAAGAATAGGACTTTCTATCATTGCAGAAAGTTCCTTTAGGCAACCAATCTGATTGCCCCTGTTCTATTCTCTGGGATTACTTTACTATTCACTCTTCAGTGGTCATCCAAGATGAACTTTGGGAAAGATTCCCCTTCAGTATCCTGTTTCCTGGAGATACGGGTTTGGAGGCTTTGCAATTGCCTTGGCAATAATAGGCTTTTATTAGTCATGTAGTGATTTCATGGGCAAGACTAGCCCTTAAAAACTTGACTCCTTAGTTTACCTGATTATTTTTTAAAATAAAGAAAAAAAATCCAAATAGGCTTTTGGCAAATTTACATTCAGTCAGCTCCATAAATGAGTAATTAAAACTAGAAATCTTATAGGGTCACATGGCTTGTATCTAATCCTTGGCCTGTGAGTTTCTGCCTCTTAGTCTAGAGCCTCCTTGCTCTACCCACCTGCCTATCCTCAGCTTAATGGCCTCCGACTTGGTCTCTGGCATGAAATAATACCAGAAAGGGAGGCACAGATTTTATGCTCCTTGCACCAGTCTTCATCCCACTTGATGGTGTGCCTTTGCCAGGCAGGGCATCGTAACCTAAGATCTTGCTTTCAGAGGGATCTTGAGAAACATTATTCTCCCAAGGCCCAATTAGGGAGCAAGTTCACCTGCACCAGCTACTCTAGCAGGTTCATGCTACACTGGTTACTCTAACACTTTAGCCCACTACACCTTGGCCCGCAACTTCTACCACTTGCATGAGTCCAGAGAGACCAGAACACATACAACAAGTTAAGCAAAGCAACTTTATTATTCACAGTTAGGCAACAAGGGACAACAGAAGCCTAGGACTTATGGTGAGTGTTAGGGTGGGAACTCACACCACAGGCGTGGAGCTTTTCTTTCAAGTGCTGTAAAAACAAACTCTTAAAGACAACATGTTAAGCCACAGGTTGTTAATTCAACAAAGGGGCAGTTGTTGTGCTGTGATCTTTCTCTTTTTTTCTCTTTTTTGTTTGATAGTTTATTAGCAGTGCCATCCATTCATTCCCCCCTTTCTTTGGTTAGAACTGTTATTTTTATCAATGGACTTGAGACTGGGGTATTTGGATCATTGTCTATTTTCCTGTAATTGTGTTTTGTTGACTTAGGGTCGTAGAGTTGTCACTATATGAGAGTCTAATTGAGAGTCATTAAGCGGGAGTGGCTGAAATTGGACAGTAGTAAAAGTCAGAGTAGAGGCAGGATAGGAGTATTTTTGGAGAGTTTTTTGGACTATAGGCAAATAGAGCGTTATAGAACATCTGCAGTGGGGGATATGGAAAGTAGAATTATTTTTAGGATTTCCAGTATGGGCAAAAATGGACTGGCCTGGTACATAAAATTGCGTTGTGGCAACATTCATAGAATGACAAGTATAAGGAGGAGGACAAGAAAAACAGGAAGTCATATATGTCATAGCATATTATTGAAGTTTACAGTTTGGGGGCTTTTGTTGAGTGAATTGAAGTCTGGTATTGGTGATGGACTGGCAGGTGTAGGCCAGTGGAATTTGGGGGAGTTTGTGGTGGGTGGAAGTAGGTTTTTCTGGAGGATTAGTAGGTTTGAGTTGGGAGAGATGAATTTAGAATGGAATTTTCAGAAGTTTAGTTGTAGTGGGAATAGTGAGAATTATCTGAAAAGGACCTTTTTATGAAGGTTGAAAGGATCTAATTTGTTTTGGGAGATTTTTAAGTAAAACCCAGTCTCCAGGCTATAAATATTGAAGTCCCTTTAAATTAATGGGTCGAGGAAGGTGGGTATTTGTATATTTTTGATGGAGTTGTCCAGTGAGTTTGATTGTTAGTAAGTCAGTGTCAAGTGGGGATGGGGAAATTGCGGTGAAAGATGATAGGAGAAAAGATTGTACATACATAAGTTTAAAAGCGCTAAGAAGTAAAGTTGTTTTAGGGGAGACGTGGAGTCTGAAAAGAATATAGGAAAGGAGGTTTATCTAGTTTTGTCATAGTTGTGTAAGTTGTTGGTCTAGTTTATAGTCAAATTTAGTAAAATTTAAAACATTATAGAAGTAGTAGCTTTATTATCTTAAAATATTTAAACTTTAAAAGCAATTTAAAAACTAGTTTTATTTAATAAAGTCTATTAAACTCACATGAATTAAAAGGCATTTGGAGTTTTTTATGTTTTTGATGAAATATTTAAGTGTTTTTTAAGTCAATTAATTAGAGTTTTTAAATATATTTTGGTAGTAAAACATCATATATATATATGACATATATAGACACAAATATATAGACATACAGACAGAAATATTTTTAGGTGAAACAAAGTAGAAAATTTAATTTTTAAAAGTATAGAGTTAGGACTTCAGGCCTAAATATTGTATCATTATTTGTTTATACCAATGGAAAAAGGTTGTATGTAAAGTCTCAGTTAAGTCTTTTTCAAGAATCTGAAAAAGGAAGTCTGTGGTTTTAAAAGGAATTGGGTGTCTAACTTAATCATGAGATCTTTTTTTAGTAAGGGGTAGGGCAGTTGGGTAGTACTAGAAAAGAATAAGTAAAGATTTGATTTTTTAGTGAGTAGAGTTGTGGTGACTATCTGGGGGATGGGGGGGGTTGTATTTTATTTTTCTCTCCAATGATGGAGATAGGGGAGGGAAGCAGAGGTTCCAAAAATGTAGGAAGAGTAGAATAAGTGGCTCTTTTGTTAGTTAGAAAATTTACCTGTTTACTTGTGACATAGTTATGTAAGGCTTGGCCATTTTGATGTTATAAAGTGGAGTCGGTTTTGAAGTTGGGATCTGTCAGTCAGACTGAAGTAGTCCCAGAAGATCTGTGGGTATGGAGGATGCTGGCTCAGAAGGTCCCACCGGTTCCAGAAGGCAAGTGCTGCCTCCTGTCTCAAATAGAGGGCACTGTTGCTTTTAGGGTCCCTCCCTTTTGTAGAGGGGACACAGTCTGTGTGGAGTCCATTTTTGGGGGCATTTTTTATTTTAGTGACTTGGTTGTAGAGGTTGTAGGGTTCAGTTTCTGGAGAAGGGTCTGGGCTTGTTGTCTTTTTGTCTGAGTCTCTTGGTAATTTTGTCTCTGAAAAGTTTTTTTATAGTCGTAGTCACCATTTGGAAAACTTTTGTTTTTGTTTTTGGGGCCCGGTATCGGTCCTGCTTTTTCTTTTCTTTTTTCTTTATTTTTTTTCTTTCACGTCATTTATTAAAGACTTTGAAGGCCAGGTCTAAATGTTTTGTTTATGGAGTCTGAAGTGTTTTTTTTAAGTTCTGGAGTTTATGTTGAATATTGGGGGCCGACTGGGAGAAGAAGTGTAATGTTAAGATGGATTATCTCTCTCTGGTGTCAGAATCTAAGTTAGTAAAGAGGTGAATGGTTTTAGACAGTCATGAAAGAAAAATATTTGATTTTTTAAAATTTTGGCTCTCAGTAATTTATAATGTCTTTTTCTCCATCCTGAAGAGGGAGCTGGTGTACAGGCGGGGAGGGATTCTGGACTGGCCAACCAGAGTGAGTGTGGCTGGGTGAGAGGGGTGGAGACAGAGAAGGAGGAAAGGGAGAAGTAGGGAAAAGTGTACTGAAGGAGTGAAGCAATATGGAGGGAAACAGGAGGAGACAAAAGACAAACATTATCTGGAAAGTGAAGGCAGTGGGAGAGATATAGGAGTAAGAAGTAATATTTGGCAGGTGGCATGATGATCAGGATGTACAGTAAGTTTAAAGAAAGTCTAAATGTAGGGAACTTTAGACCACTTGTCAAGCCAGTGGCAATAAATAGTCTAGTTGTAGAATGGTATTATGATTAAGAGATTTATTTTTGGGCCAAATCTCCTAGTCATCGATTTATATTGTGGATTATAACAGAAAATTAAATGTTTGGGCCGGATGTTGGTAAGTCCCAAAGTTTTTCAATTTTTCAGGAGATATCTCAATGGGGAGTCTTTGGGTGAGGCCGACTAAACATGGTCCATGGAGATAAGCAGGAGAAAGAAAAATGAAAGGACTTTAGGGACGGTCATACATTGAAACATTTGAGAGTATGAGAGAGGCATGTCTGATTCTGAGTTAGATCAAAACTTAGACATTTGGTCAGAAAATGGGTGTCTCTAAGTTTTGACCCAGACCAACACCTTGAGATCTTTTCTAAAGTCAGGTATCTCTGGGTCTGAGTGAAGACCAAGGAGGGTGGTTAGGAGGCATTGCTCTAAGACAACCTCCTGACTGGCAGATCAGGCACCAGGTTTTTCACACTAGACAAAACCAAAGAGCTACCACTCCTAGACTCGAGTGTATGATCACTTCCAGAGCCCATGAGACTCACCAAGTTCCAAATGGTATTGAGGCTGGTGAGAAGGATGTCTAGAGAGCTGCACAGCAAAGGAAACAGCAGTTTCAAGACAGAGGCAGAAAAGTGAGTTTCCCATACAGAGGTAGAAGAGTGACTTTTCCTTATAGGCCACCAAAATGCTAGGGTGGGAACTTGTACAGTAGGATGAGAAAGAATTCTCAACACAAAGATTAGGATAGTTTTGAAGCAAAAAGTTTATTTTACTTTCCAAGAGAGGACAGAGCATGTCATGAAAGAAAGAAGTGCTGACCCTGAGGGTGAGGGGCTTTTTATTGGGAGTGAAAAATGGCAAAAAAAAAAAAAATAGTTATTGTAAAATGATAACACAAGGCGGCTGTGAAGGGGCTGTGTTGCTGGTTTTGGGTTTTTTTTCCTTTTGTCTGGCTTTATCGGACTTCTTGAAATGTGGTTCTGGCAGATGTGGGGGAGGGTCATGCTCCTTCTAGCTACTCAGTACTTTTGAAGTGCTATAAAAACAAACTCTTAAGGACAACAAGTTAAGGCACAGGTTGTTAAACAAAGGGGCAGTTGTGTACTGTGATCTTTCTCTCTTTTTTGTTAGGTAGTTTATTAACAGTGCTGTCCTTTCAGTGGGCTGGTCCTCCAAGGCTCGGGAAAGCTGCCCAGGCTGGATGGAGTCTCATCTGCTCATGCCCCACATTGCTCTTTATCCTTCCGAGCCTAACAACTCTAATGTCCTGTGGACTGCAGTAATTTCTTGGTTTCAAGTTCTTGAGTATTAGCATCTCAGCCCTCATGTTCACTCAGTTAATGGTGACTCTTGTTCAAATGGAAGATTTCTCTCATCCAAGTACTAACCAGGCCTGACCCTGCTTAGCTTCCGAGATCAGACAAGATTGGGAGTGTTCAGGATAGCATGGCTGTAGACTCAAATAGCAGATTTATAATCTATGTTTTAAAAATTTGGAGAAACCCTGTATAGTCATGAGTCACTTAATAACGGGATACATTCTGTGAAATGTGCCATTGGGCAATTTTGTCATTGTGCAAACATCGTACGGTGTATTTCCGCAATCCTAGATGGTGTAGCCTACTGCTCACTTAGGCTGTTATGGTACAGCCGATTGCTCCTAGGCTACACAGCTGTACAGCATGTTACTATACTGAATACTGTAGACAAGTGTAACACAATGGTAAGTATTTGTATATCTAAACATAGAAAAAGTACAGTAAAAATATGGTATAAAAGATAAAATGTGGGCCAGGTGTGGTGGCTCATGCCTGTAATCCTGGCATTCTGGAAAGCCGAAGTGGGAGGATCACTTGAGCTCAGGAGTTTGAGACTAGCCTGCACGAGCAAGACCCCATCTCTACTAAAAATAGAAAAATTAGCCAGGTGTTGTGGCACACACTTGTAATCCCAGCTACTCAGGAGATGGAGACAAGAGGATCACTTGAGCCCAGCAGTCTGAGGTTGCAGTGAGCTATAGATGACGCCACTGACTCTACCCAGGGTGACAGAGCAAGACTCTGTCTCAAAAAAAAAAAAGATTAAATGAGCTACACCTGTATGGGGCACTTATGAATGGAGCTTCTAAGGCTGGAAGTTGCTCTAGAAGAGTCGGTGAGTAGTGAGTGAATGTAAAGGCCTAAGACATTACTGTACACTACTGTAGATTTTATAAATACTGCATGCTTAGGCTACACTAAATTTATGAAAATATAGTTTATTCTTCAATACTAAATCAACCTCAGCATACTGTAACTTTTTTAACTTTTAAATTTTTTTAATCATTTTGACTTCCTTGTAGTAACATTTAGCTTAAAACACAAACACATTGTATAGCTATTCAATAATATTGTTTATATCCTTATTCTATAAGCTTTTTTCTATTAATTTTTTTTTAAACTTTTTGTTAAAAACTGGGACAGAAACAAACACATTAGCCTAGGCCTACATGCACTCAGGATCACCACTATCACTGTCTTCCACCTCCATATCTTGTCCCATTTGAAGGTCTTCAGGGGCTATAATATGCATGGAGCTGTCATCTCCTATGGCAACAATGCCTTCTTCTGGAATACCTCCTGAAGAACATGTCTGAGGTTGTTTTATAAATTTTTTTTATAAGTAGAAGGATACACTCTAATGATAAAAAGTATAGTACAGTTCATAAAGCAGTAACATACCTGTTTGTTATAATTATGTGTTATACTTTTACATGACTGTCAGTACAGTAGGTTTGTTTACAACAGCATCACCACAAATATGACAGCTATGATGTCACTAGGCAACAGGAATTTTTCAGCTTCTTTATAATTTTATGGTACCACTACTGTGTATGTGTACATCATTGACAGAAATATTATCATACAGCACATGACCGTGCTTAAAAGTAAAAAAATAAAATTTACTTCTCTGTGGCTGACTAATGGCATTGAAAATCTTTTTGGAGCAGCTAAATAGAGAATTTCTGTTCTTTTACTTGGTGGTATCAAAGCTCAAGGACACAGAAGGTAAAACTTTTAATAGTGTGAAATGATACAACATAATGACTTTACCTCCCAACTGAACCTATAATTGAAAAATCAATATTTGAAGCTAAAATATCTCATGCTTTTTGAATCTTATGATTAAAAGCCTTTCTTGGGGCACTTTGTTATTCATTTTTTGGTTTTAAAAATTTTTTTTTTCAGTCTCATTCATGACCCTGAAACTTGATTATTTTTTTAAGTGTCAAGTTAAGAAGCAGACATAATTTCAGAACAAAATTTAAAAAGTTATATGTTTAAAAGATGAGTGAACAAGAATGAGAATCAACAGCATGGATTTTTAAACTCTTGGATTATTCTTCCAACAATGTTTGACAATGAGAAACAGGAATGGAGGAAAGAAACAGTGAGGCTTATCAGGATGAAAGGATTTGTAAAGTAGACCCAGTGGAAGCTCAAGGGAGACATCTAGAAATATCTAACAAGGGTTCAGTCTTGATAAAGCGGGGCTAAGAGCTTCCCCTTGCCTGCCAGGAGGTTTGCTGAAAAATCAACTAGAAAAAGGTATATTAATTGGAGGAAAAACATACAGATTTATTCAACATGTATACAAGGGAGCCTTCAGAATGAAGACCAGAAGATGCAGGGGAAATTGTCCACTTTTATGCTTAGGTTCAACGAAGTACAGAGCCATGTAGAAATATGATTGGACATAAAGAATATGATCTAATCCAAACAGACCAAATGGGGAAACCCAGCAAAACCTGTCTGTCTAGAGTTTTCTTGGCCTCTCTAAGCATGTATTTCTTCCTTTTGTGTGTGGGGCAGGACCCTCACTGGAATAGAGGGGTCTTACAACCTACAGTGAGACAAGGTAGGGCAGGTAAGTTCTTTATGGCCAATGTATACACAGAAAGGCAGGGGTTGGGAAGGTTAAAGTAATGTTTTTAGGTTTTACGGCTGGCTTTGGGAAAAAGAGGTTCTGGTTTCTGTAGCCCACCTTGGGGAAGAGGGCTTCTAGTTCCTATGGCTAGCCTCAGGGAAGAAAGGGACTGACACAAGAGGGTAGGAGAAGGTCAGAGAAAAATTTTGCCTCTAAGGTCTGCATTTTAGGGTATTGTTTTCTGAGCCCCAACAATAATCATTTAATTAAAATCTGGGAAAGTAAAAGTTATGTAACAGAGTTTATGATGGCATAAAGCCATTTCAGAAGATACATAAAATTAGAAAATGCAAAAGGCAAGAAATACGGAGGGAAATAACATTCACTGGGTGTCAGGAGATGGCGGGGGAGGGGATGGGTATATACACACCTAATGGGTGCCGTGCGTACCGTCTGGGGGATGGACACGTTGAAGCTCTGACTAGGGTGGGGCAAGGGCAAGATACGTAACCTAAACATTTACACCCTCATAATATGCTGAAATAAAAAAATAATAAAAAAAAGAAATTTGGAGGGAGACTGGAGCAGAAATATGAGTGACAGTGTTGAGAAAGTCAAAGAGCTTAGAAATCAGAGACAGAAAGGGTAAATAACATGAATAATGATGTGGCATCGAGGAGAAAGAAGATTGTTTCCTACTCTCAATGAGACAGTAGGAAATTGAGAAGAAATCCTCTTTGCTAGAAAGGAAAATTGGGAAAGTGTTATCACGAAAGAAAATCTAAGTTTCATAAAGGTGAGATGATAAAGGAAAAAATTAGGGAAAAATTAAAAAATATAATGGATTTTTTCCAAGTCTTTGATTCCTTTCTCAGTCTGTTTTATGCTCCTATAACAGAAAACCTGAGACTGGGTAATTTATTATGAACAGAAATTTATTAGCTCCCAGTTCTGGAGGCTTGAAAGTCCAAGATCAAAGTGCTGGCATCTTGCAAGGGCTTTCTTGCTGTATCATCACATAACGGAAGAAGGAATGGCAAATAGCACCAGAGAGCAAATCCACTCCCATGAGCCCTTTCTATAATGGCATTAATCCACAATCTAACAAATTCCTAACACTGTTGTGTTGGGTATTTAATTTTCCAACACGTAAATTCTAGAAGACATACTTCAACCATAGCAATTTCCAACAAGAAAATTCCTATTATGAAAGTCAGCAAAGACTTCCCTACTGCTAAATCCAATGGCACTTTGTCTTCCCATTATTTGATCTCTTTCAATACAGTTGACTACCACTCCCTTGTTTAAACATTTTCTTCTCATGACTTCTATGCTATCATCCTCCCATGATTCTTTGGCAGCTTCTCTGCCAACCTCCAACTGTTGTTATGCTCAGTACTTTACTCCCAATATTCCTGTCTTACTAGCCAACTCTCCCTATAGGGCATTTCATCCAATTACATGGATCCAATACCATTAACATGCTCATGAATCCCAAATTTTCCATGACTTCTCTCTGATTCTCAGACTTCTGTTCGACTGCCTCCTCAAATATCCATTTGAATGTCTAATGGTCATTTCCTAGCCCTAACCTCAGGAAATGATTACCACCATCCACCCAAGGAGTTGTATGAGTGAGGGGCAAACCTCCCCTTTCCCCCTAAACGTCACTGAAAGTTCTACTCACAATTAAGGCAGATGAATAAGAGAAAGAGATTTATTTACCATGTGCATGGAGAGAATCACAGAGTGATTACTCAGTATCCCAGTGGGATCCAGATATTTTTATACCTGTCATTTAGAGGGGAGGGGCAGATGAGGAGTATAGGTAATTCTGTTTAGGGACAATAAATGGTTGCCAGGGAGGATGAATAGATACTTGGGAAGAATGAATGGATGGGGGAAACAGATTTATTTATAAATTAACCTGGGAGATAGGTATTATTTTAAAATGATTTGGGTCAGGTCTGGTTGCATTCTTGATTGTTTTTCCTGCAAAATATTAAGATAACAGGGAGGGGAAGGGAAGTCAATTGTTCTTTTTGATAGGTCAGTCCAGTTTATGCAGAGAGGGGGGAAGCCTCCTTCCAAGGCCCTATAATTAAAAACACTCTTTATACCAAGGAGCCATATTTTGGGGTGAAACTTCTTGAGCTCCTTCAGGGTCTAGGAGTAATCTGATTCCTTTCTATCCTTTGCTACCACCAGCCCCAGTTCATTTCCAAGCCAACATTAAGGTTTATTGGCTCTGCTCCAAGTTCACATGCTTATCTGTTCCCTTCTTTTCATCTCTACTGCTATTGCTCAAGTCCAAAGCACTATCAGCTCTCACCTACTGCAATAGTATCTAATAGTTTACAATAGTAAATAGTTGTCAATAGTAATAGTACTTTTCTATGTTTCTAGATACACAAATACTTAAAATTGTGTTAAAACTGCCTACAGTATTCAGTACAGTAACACATTGTACAGGTTTATAGCCTAGAAGTAACAGGCTTTACCATATAGGTTTGTGTAAGTACACTCTATGATGTTCGCACTGTTAACAGAATGAGTGACTGAAATGAGTCTCAGTCCATCGAGGCTTATTAAATAAGAGCTTGGGGGCGCATATCTGTGGCTATTTTTTCCTAAGAGATTTTCAGGTTTAGTATTTATACATTTCCTTAAAGATGGGAAGGCATTTAGGAAGAGGAGTGGGTAGGCAGTAAGGTGAATGGTTATATTTTTGTGAAACTTCAGTTAATAAATCTATATTTTACATAAGATGAGGTGAACCTTTGGAGGAAGAAGAGAGTAAAGGAAGAATCAATTACGCAGACTTCTGGGTAGATGGAAGAATGATTGATCTTGTATCTGTTCTGTACCTAGGAAGATAAGTTTATAATCAACAGACATTATCATTGTAGAATCAGTGTAGAACAGGCTTTAGTTTTAGGAGACAGACTTAGATTGCAGACCAAAAGTTACATTGGGCATGTCCTTGTTTATGAGAGGATATACATCTCGAAAAGTTTTGATGCCAGCAAAGAATTTACTTTTGAATGGTTTGTGGGGACAGTCATCCTGAGACACCTGAGGCCCCTTACCTTTCCCTGGGGGTCTGTCTAATGTATAATGCTTTGATGCAAAGTCGTGAAGTAACAGGGTACTCATTTGGAAAAGGGTATTGTCTGACTCAGCTTCCCGGCTTAGCTTTCCTTTTGGCACAAGCGGTGTGAGGGTCCTGAGATTTTTTATTAATATGTTCCTTTATAGTATAATGACAAAATTGCCTAGCAACACATTTCTCAGAACACATCCTATCACTAAGCAATGCATGACTATATATATATAATATACATATAAAAGTGTATCTTATCTATTATATACTTATATAGACAGATAAATAAGGAAATTTGAATTGCTTTCCCAGGACCAAGGTACAGATTGCCCTGACTTACATTGGTTCAGTTTACCATTTTTCAACATTACGATGGTGTGAAGGCACTACCCATTCAGTAGAAACCATACCTTGAATTTTGAATTTTGATCTTTTTCCAGGCTAGTAGTATGCAGTATGATACTCTCCCGCAATGCTGGGCAGTGGCAGCAAGCTGCACCTGCCAGTCAGCCATGGGATCACAGGAGTAAATGACCTATGATGTTTGTTAGGTTAGGTGTATTAAATGCATTTTTTACTTACAATATTTTCAACTTACAATGGGTTTATCAGGATGTAACCTTGTCACCAGTCAAGAAGCATCTATAAAAAGGTACACTGACAATTCAAATTCTGTAATTTTAATTCCCAGATATAAATAAAATGAATTACACTTGTGCTTTTTTTGCAGCCAGGAGATGTAGTATATCCCAGAGATGAGAATGGCAAATGGTTATATCACAAGTCAAATCTGTGTGCCACTTGGGAGGTAAGTTCAAATCGGCTCCTTATTTTAAAAGACAATATTTTAAAAGTATGATTTGATGATTCCTGTCATATTTATGGAGAGATGCAGCCTTTACTCCCAAGGGAAAGTAACAGTCAGAACAGGTATTTCTAACCATAAGTACAGGTATATGAAATCTCCACTTCTGGGTGCTGAATAATTCTCAGTTTTATTTTGTTGTAAGAGAAGCAAGCCAAGGTAAAGGAAAAAGGAGGTGTGGAAGGAAGAAGAAAGTAAAGGAAATATGTTCTAATGTACTGGTAATTAAAATATATGAATGAGATAAATTTACAAATTTAAATAATTGAATTTTAAAATATCAATAATACGATGTCTAAAAGAAAAAAACTTAAAGTGATACATAAAAAACTGAGAAACAATTCTTGTTCCATTTCTGAGCAAGCTGCTAGCTTTTCCCCCAAGATCACTAGAGTGGAAAACTGTAGGAAAATGATAAGAAAACGCTTATGGATTCATGGATGAGGACAGGTTTGCTTATGAGCTTTGACCTAGAGTAGAAAGCAATCCAATGAGCAGTAAGAGAATAATATAGGAGAGGAATTATTTTTTTGCATTTCCTTCACTCCTGCTACAGCCTGAGGACTAGTGTTCAGGTGTCTTTGGGAATAAATTAGAGCAGCACTAAAATCCTGCACTTGTGAGAAGAGGAGAAAACCTAAGTTACTACCTGACAGCTGGTAGTTGTTTCCCACCTATACCATTCGGAACTCCACAAGCTGGGAAATTACACTCTGGTAAATATCTCTTTCTATTTACTTTCCCCTGGAGGAAACAGCTGAAGATCTGAACTGTGGAGTTGTTCTGAGGGGTGAGGAGGCACTGAAGTTTGGTGCCTGGGGCTCTCCATCCAAGACAGCATACACTCGCTTACCACGTTGGAATTAATGAGGTTTGGAGTTTGGCATTCTCCTCCAAGGGATTCCCTGACAGGGTAGCCAATATCCCCAGGAGAAAATGAATTCACAGCCCAAAATAATAAAGCATTTAGTTCACAAGAAGACAACATTATCTCAATTACAGATCCCAACATACACAGGATAGAGAACCAAGAACTTTTAAATTAGCCAGTTAATATATTAAAGAATATAAGAAAAGATATTAGCAATATGAAACAACAATAAAACATTATTTTAAAAACAAGCAAAAATAATAATTAGGAAAAATAAAAAACACAATGCAATAGATTGGGATAAATAGTAGAATGGACATAGATTTTTTTAAAATTATCAGATTGAGAGATCAGAATGAGGAAATCTCCCAGTGTGAAGAAAGAAAGAACAAAATTTTTTTTTACATATTAAAAGCTAACAGATATAAAAAATAAAATTAGAATTTCTAGTATCTACACAATCGGAGTCTAAGAAAACAGCAAGAAGAAAAAAGGGCAAGAGGTAATATTTGAGGGAAAAAACCCAAAGATATTGAATAGATCATGGAGTACAAAAGAAGAAAGCTAAAGACACCCACACCTAGATGCATTTTAGTAAAATTTAGGAATATCATGGGTACAGTGGCATGTACCAGTAATCCCAGCTACTTGGAAGGCTGAAGGTGGGAGGATCATTTAAGGCCAAAAATGCAAGGCTGCAGCACCCTATGATCACACCTGCAAATAGTCAGTGCACTCTAGCCTGGGCAACATAGTGAGATCCCATCTCTAAAACAAGTAAACAAACAAAAAAAGAATATCAAACAGAAAGAGAAAATGTTAAAATTTCCAGAGTATAGCAAACAAGCTAATAATGGAGGCAAAATGGAATAGTAAAAATAATCAATCCAAGAGGAAGCAAGAAAAGAAGAAAAGATGGGAAATAAACAGATGGGGAAAATATAATGATTAAGGGGTCAATCCTAAACATCTAAGCACCTAATAACAGAGGTGAGTATACAGAAAATTTATAGGATATAGGAGATTTAAACATTACCAACCTTCTTGACCTTATTAAACACTCCACCAAAGTATAACATAGTGTTATTTTTCAAGTGCACATGGAACATTTAACAACTTAGGCCATTTTCTGAGACATCAGAAATTAAATCTCAATATGTTTTAAAATATTCTAATTATGCAAAGTGCTGTCCGATCGAATTGAAAGCACACATGTAAACAACCAATGAGACAAAAAAAGAAATAAAATC
The DNA here is from genome assembly GCA_963575035.1 of Avahi laniger. Lineage (NCBI taxonomy): Eukaryota > Metazoa > Chordata > Mammalia > Primates > Indriidae > Avahi > Avahi laniger. The sequence goes on along the minus strand of CAUYSK010020041.1, from coordinate 32,096 downwards.
TACATCTATATGTAATCTATATACTAGCAACACACAATTGGAAATTGAATTTTTTTTTTTCTAGATACAGGGTCTTGCTTTGTCACCCAGGCAGAGTGTAGTGGCATGATCATAGCCCAGGATAGTCTCAAACTCTTGGCCTCAAGCTATCCTACTGCCTTAGCCTCCAAAAGTGCTGGGATTATAGATGTGAGCCAGCATGCCCCAGGCTGGAAATTGAATTTTTAGAGCAATATTAAACATTAAATATTTAGAGATAAATTTAATAAAAATTTAATAAAATCTCTGCAAGACCTGTACAATAAAAACTATAGCATATTACTGAAAGAAACCAAATATGATATAAATGAATGAAGAGATATGCCATGTTCCTTGATTAGAATACTCAATGTGGTTAAAATGATAATTCTTCCCAAATTCATCTATGGATTCAATGCAATCCCAGTCAAATCCCAATAGAAATTGAAAAGCTAGTTCTAAAATTTATATGGAAGTGCAAATTACCTATAACAGCCAAAATAACTCTGTAAAAAAAAAAGCAATAAATTGGGAGGACTTATACTAATTGCAAGTATTGTTAGACATCTACAGTAATTGTGACAGTGCCATAAAGATGGACATATAGATTGATGGAACGGAAAAGAGTGCTAAAATACACTGATGAAGACATATGTTCAATTGATTTTCAACAGAAGTGCCAAGGGAGAGAGAGAATCTTTTCAGTGGTATACTGAAACTGGCTCATACCAGCTTGGGAGAACCTACTACACAAATCTCTTTTTAGCTACATTCAGTAATGTCATGTTGTTAGTATGAGTGCAGCCTGTTGTAAGTAGTTACACCACAGAAATTGAAAAACATTACAAATCAGGGGACTTTTTTCCCCTCTTGATGGTGTTTACAACCTTACCAGGTTCACTGTCCACTGCTCGAGAGGCAGCCAATACACTGAGACAGAAGAGCTTATCACAGAAAAAGACTTTAATATCATGGGTGCCATGTGAGAAGACAGGAGGAAGTTCTCAAATCCACTTCCTCAGAATTTGAGAGACAGGGTTTTTTTGGTTTTTTTTTTGGTTTTTTTTTTGGTTTTTTTTTTTTTTTTGAGACAGAGTCTCACTGTGTGGCCCGGGCTAGAGTGCCATGGCGTCATCTTAGCTCACAGCAACCTCAAACTCCTGAGCTCAAGTGATCCTCCTGCCTCAGCCTCCCGAGTAGCTGGGACTACAGGCATGTGCCACCATGCCCGGCTAGTTTTTTTCTATATATTTTTTAGTTGTCCAATTAATTTCTTTCTATTTTTAGTAGAGACGGGGTCTCGCTCTTGCTCAGGCTGGTTTCGAACTCCTGAGCTCAAACAATCCGCCCGTCTCGGCCTCCCAGAGAGCTAGGATTAAAGGTGTGAGCCACCGCGCCCAGCTGAGAGACAGGGTTTTTAAAGATAGTTTGGCAGGCAAAGAGCTAGGCAATTGGGTCTGCTAACTGGCTAGATTCGGGACAGAACCATAGGGGTGTAGAAGTTGTCTTCTTTGCTAAGTCAGTCCTTAGAAGGGAGTTGCAAGACCAGTAAAGTTGGTTCCTCAGTATGGGCCACTGGTCTGGGTGGGTCAGCTGTTCCACTGGAATACAGGGCCTGGATGATATCTTAAAAACTAGCCTTAGGTTTCACAAGGGTGGTGTTATCTATGGCAGCAATGAAGAAAGCTAAGAATCTTTCTGGCCATCAGCTATGTGACTCCTGAGTAGTAGGCAATTATAGGAAAGCAAGCTAGGGAACAATGGCTGGTTACATACATATGTATACATATATACATACATATATGTATATATAAATATTTCCCCTACCACGGTTCCCACCTTGTGGCCCTTTATTAATTTTACAAAGAGTGGTTTCAATAGCTGTTTGTTACACAATTGTCAACATTCCATTGGAGGTGTTCATAATTTTACTGGTGCATATATTCATTAAAATGTACACTTCAAATATGTGTAATTTATTGTACATCAGTTGTAACTCAATAAATATGTAAAAATTAAAACAAAATTTAAAACTTAGAAAAAGAGAGCTAATTACATGCAATGAGATTGGTATTAGTTTTGTTTTATTATCAGCAAAGCTGGATGAAAAAAGATAATAGCATAGCATTTTCAAAGTGTTGAAGAAGAAACAATACTGACCTTGTACTTTACATGCAGCCAAACTATAAGGCAAAAATGATAAGTTTCAGGTCTACATATGCTCAAAAGTTTTGCCACATAAACACTCACACTGAAAATCATTATGTCTGATGTGAGCCCTAATTTTTTTGTTTCTGAGAGAAAGAAAGACCTAAGATACTCTAAGAAATGTATAATGTGAAAGTGATCAAATTAAACTTAATATTTATTTGTTATAAAAATATTTGAGATCAGATACAAAAAGAAAATGTACCCATTTATGTACCTGTAATAAACTAGAATTAAAGTCTATATATACTATTAATATCACAGATGTTCAGGGTAGATCAAGAAATGTGTAACTCTGCTAAGTTATTGTCTTTATTAGGGAGTGTGGTGTATGTGTGTGTAAACTGAAAAGTAAGAAAGAGTTAAAAAGAATGAGCCGAACACTTATAAAAAGCAGTATAAAAAAAAGTTGGTTGTCAACAGAAAAGAAGCTAAACTCTGTAAAAATTTAAAGAGTTTTTTTTTAAAGAGGTTTATTCTGAGCCATATGTGTGCTACCATGGCCCAGAAAACCTCACTCAAGAAGCCTTGAGCAAGTGGTTGGGTTACAGTGTGGTTTTAAACATTTCGACGCAGGAATTACATGTAAAGTCATAAATCAATACATAGAAGGCATACATTGGTTTGGCCTAAAAAGGCAGGACATTTCCAAGCAGGGAAGTACAGGTTATAAGTGGGTTTAAAGATTCTTTGATTTGTAATTGGTTAAACAAATGAAGCTTTGTCTAAAGGCTTGGAATGCTTAAAGTTAAAGAAGTCTGTTAATCAGAAACAAGCCACCAGACATGGACATATACTGAGACTCAAGGGATCTTTTAAACTGATGACCTGCAGGTGTGGTTTAAGCTTTGCATAGCCTTAGGCCTGTTAATGAGTTATAAAGCTTATCTCCAAGAAGTGAGGGGGGCATGTGGAAGCATGTCTGACTTCCCTTCTCATGGCCAGCAACTCAGCTTTAGGGTATTTCTGGGGTCCCCTTGGCTAGGGGGGCTTAAGATTTTATTTTAGTTTACATGCTACAGTTTGAGAACGCATATAATAAATGACTGAAAACGTGTTGTCAGGTAAGTCTGAAATGTCGGTTCATGGCACACTCATGGCCGAAGAGTGACCAGACACACTAAAGTTAGGCAAGCACGAAAATGAGGTTTATTGAAGAAAGAAAGATAGGATTATAGGGCAAGAGGAAGATATAGGTTTACAGAGCATGGTACATACGCCACAGATGACCACCAGACCCATTGTCTCAGCAAAGGGAGAGCCAAAGGAAGGATGCAAAAGGGACTTGGTTGTGGACTGTGTCTTGTTTTATAGTGCCCAGATAGGGACCTCCCTGTGGCTCAGACATCATCATGGAACCACTTTGATTGGACAGTTGGGAGTCACATGACCTGAGCCTTCCGCATATAGGTTGTTCTAGTTCAATTTCCGGACTCTATGTTACCTATGCTGCTTGGCCCGTGGGCCAGAGAATCCTCAGAATTCTTTTGCAGCTAGCACGCCAAGTTCTTATTGGCAGATTCGTAGGGTATTCCCTCCTCCCCCAGGTATGGAGAATTAGGGTTGGGCAGGAACAAGATGGGGCAATAGCACCTGTTTTCGTCCCTAGGAGACCTGGAATCCCTCACTATCTACCTAACAAAAGGATAGTGAAATCACAGCTATTTGGGGGAGAAGATGGTAGTGCTGCATGACTCAGTTCCAGGCTTAGTTCTCCCTTTGACATAATGAGTTTTAGGGGTCCTGAAATTTTATTTTTCCTTCATAAGTTATAGTATTAATAATATCAGATAACATAGGCTTAAAAATCAAAAGCATTATTAAGGATAGAAAGGGTTGTACATAAAGATAAAAGATTCTATTTTTTTCCGCACGCAGTGGCTCATGCCCCCCAAAGCTGCACTTTGGGAGGCTGAGGCAAGAGGATCACTTGTGGATAGAAAGTTTGATCAGCGTGAGCAACATAGAACAAAAAAAATTAGCCAGGCATGGAGGCACATGCCTGTTGTCCTAGCTACTTGGAAGGCTGAGGAGGGAGAATCACTTAAGCTCAGGAGTTTGAGGTTGCAATGAGCTATGACAGAGCTACTGCTCTTCAGGCTAGGCAACAGAGCAAGATCCCATCTCTTTAAAAAAAATAAGCAAACAAAAAAGATTCAATTTACCAAAAAGATTATACCAATTTTAAACACACATGCACCAAATAAGATACCTTCAAAATATATAAAGTGAAAAATTGATAGAATACAGGAAGACATTGATAAATTCGCCATTATAGTAGAATATTTCTAACATATTCTTTTTAATTACTGAGAAGCCCAGAAAAGCTAGACCTAATTTTATATATAATTGTTATCGAAACTGCAAGGGGGGCTTTGGCCTAGGTCCAACTGCTCGCCGACAAAGATCCAATTATTGAGACAACAAGGATTGCTGAGAAAAAAGGAATTTTTTAATACAAAAGATGTCTTGTTGTAACAGAGGGAACAGCCTGTGAAAAAATGGGGCAAAAAGATTTTCTGTCTTTTTAAAACTTTCCCCACTCCTTTGGGAACTGCAGCCTAGCCTGCCTCCCTGAGGCAGGTTAAGTCTTTTGTTAAAACTCCCAGGCTGGCAGAGTTCATAGGCTTTGTCTCTGGCAGAGATGGGACTTTAGATTAGTTGACCACAGTAACTGGCTGAAGCCAAGAACCCTCCTGCAAAAACTCTGTATTTCTGCCTATGTTCAGGAAGTTTGAGATTTTGAAATGAGGTCTACCATATTTCCTCCTTTGTAGATAAAGCGAACTCTCTTTCTTTCCTCCTCAAACTCGTGGACAAGTGGTCAAGCTTTCGGTAACATTGTGGGGTGCAGGGAGGAGGATGGGTGAAGCTGCCTCATCCGTCTTCTGTACTAAGGAAGATCATGGGCTTTTAAAGGAGAAGCCCTGTGCTTTGGGGCAGGTCTTGGGGGATGGTGCAGTTTGGTGTCGAGAAGTCTGCCCTGGGCCTTCAGAATCTCAACTCCTTTGTCTTACGGAAAGTCTGCCATTTCTGGGAAACAACTCAAAACGTCAAGGAGTTAAGGGAGAAGATTAAAAAATATATATATAGGGGTCATTGAAATTTGTTTGTGGAGCTGGTTATGTGTGTGTATATACATACACATATGTATGAGAAAGAAAGTTTTGCATCTAAAAATAGGAGAACACATATTTTTCACATACACCAAAACATTTATAAAAGTTGCTCAGGTACTATGCCACAAAGAAAATCTCAACAAATTTTGAGAAAAAGGATCATTATTAATGTCCTGGTATATACTGTGGAAGATAGGGCATACAATATTTTCCAAACTCATTCAATCATAGAATTACTGCTTCTTCCCACCTACCCATCTCCCCCACTTTTCTCCTTTGTAGAATGCTTATTAGCATACTCAGGACTTTCCTTTTTAAAGAATTAATAGTCATCCTTATAAACATTTATTCTTGCTTCTTGGGAGTCTTCTTTTCTTAACCTGTTGGCATTTATTCTACAGGCTTTGGAAGCTTGCAAAGATGCTGGCTTGGTGAAATCCCTTGGAGTATCCAATTTTAACCGCAGGCAGCTGGAGCTCATCCTGAACAAGCCAGGACTCAAACACAGGCCAGTCAGCAACCAGGTATAGCTTACCAGGTCCTCCTGGAGGTTTTAGGGGGATCCAATGTAATATTTATGTAACAAATAGAAGCACAGACTAAGTCTTGTGGCTGTTCCACATAAATTTCATCATAGGAACTTGGATAGTTCTTTTTTTTTTTTAATTTTTAAGTGTACATAATAGTTGTATATCTTTATAGGGGTACATATGATGTTTTGATACAGGTATTAGATGTGAATTAATCAAATCAGGGTAATTGGGGTATCCATCACCTCCGGTATTTATATTTTCTTTCTGTTAGGAACATTCCAATTCTACTCTTTTAGTTATTTTAAAGTACGCCCTAACTAAATGTTGATTAGAGTCATTTTACTATGCTAATATATTGTCCATTCTATCTCACTAGCTAACTATATTTTTGCACCCATTAAGCATCCCCACTGTATCCTCCCCTCCCTGCTACTCTTCCCAGCCTCGGGTAACCGCCTCTGGTCTCCATGAGATCAACTGTTTTTAATATTTAGTTCCCACATATGAGTGAGAACATGCCAGACTTGTCTTTCTGTGCTTGGCTTATTTCGCCTAACATAATGTTCTCCAGTTTCATCCACGTCAGTGCAAATGGCAGGATTGCATTTTTTTTTGTGGCTGTATAATGTTCTATTGTATATATTTGCCACAATTTCTTTATCCATTCATCTGTTTATAGATACTTACGTTGATTCCATATTTTGGCTATTGTGAATTGTGCTGCAACAAACATGAGAATGCAGGTATCTTTTCAATATACTGATTTCCCCTCCTTTGGATATAAACCCAGCAGTGGGATTGCTGGATCATATGGTAGTTCTACCTATAGTTTTTTAGGAACCTCCATTACTGTTTTCCATAGTGGTTGCACTAATTTACATTCATACCAACAGTGTATAAGGGTTCCCTTTTCTCCACATCCTCGCCAGCATGCGTTTATTTCCTGCCTTTTTTATAAAAGCCATTTTAACTGGGGTTAGATGATATCTCATTGTAGTTTTGGTTTGCATTTCTCTGGATGACTAATGATGTTGAGCAGTGACCATTTATATGTCTTCTTTTCAGAAACGTCTATTCAGATCCTTTGCCCATTTTTAATTGGATTATTCAATTTTTTCCTATCCAGTTACTGAAGCTCCTTACATATTCTAGTTATTAATCCTTTGTCATATGGGTAGTTTGCAAATATTTTCTCTCATTCTGTGGGTTGTCTCTTCCCTTTATTGACTGTTTGCTGTGAAGAAGCTTTTTAGTTTGATATAATCTCATTATCCACTTTTGCTTTGGTTGCCTGTGCTTTGGGGGTATTTCTCAAGAAGTCCTTGCCCTGGGCCAGTCTTTTGACTTCTCTCAATTTATGTCATTTAAGCAAACATATTTGAATGTCCAAATCCAGGAAAAAGTAACTAAGATTTCTTTTTTTTTGAGGAAAAATAATGAGGGTACAATATCTGTCAGACATTAAGACACCATATAGAGTATTTAAAATAATGGAAGGATAGTGTAAGAACCAACATACAAATAAATGGAAAATAACAAGTATCGTAGAAACAGGCCCAAGTTTAATAAAAAATTAATGTAGAATAAAGTAGCACAAGCTAATAGACAAAGGAATAAATTTTTCAGTAAATAGTGTAAGAAAAACGGTGAGTTCTATAGAAACATAAATCTCTGTCTTACACTCCAAAGTTAATGTCCCTTTCATTAGATGTTAAAGAAGAAAGGGGAAATAATTTGTAAATACAACTAAAGAATTTTAGTTTCCTGGAACCATGGACAGAAAATAAAGCCATAAAAAAAACATAAAGAGGTCATAAAGAAAATTGTAATCGATTTAATAGTATAAAATGCTAAACTAAAAATACTAGGAACAATTAAAGAGTAAATAGGTAATTATATTTTTTAAATATACTTTAAAAGATTTATGTCCTTATGAATTAAAAGTGAGGCCAGGCGCGGTGGCTCACGCCTGTAATCCTAGCACTCTGGGAGGCCGAGGCGGGTGGATCGTTCTGAGCTCAGGAGTTCGAGACCAGCCTCAGCAAGAGTGAGACCCCGTCTCTACCAAAAATAGAAAGAAATTAATTGGACAGCTAAAAATACATATAGAAAAAATTAGCCGGGCATGGTGGCGCATGCCTGTAGTCCCAGTTACTCGGGAGGCTGAGACAGTAGGATTGCTTGAGCCAAGGAGTTTGAGGTTGCTGTGAGCTAGGATGACGCCACGGCACTCTAGCCAGGGCAACAGAGTGAGACTCTGTCTCAAAATGAAAAAAAAAAAAAGTGAATAAAAAAATAAATGAGAAAAGAACATTAGAGTTCAGCAAAAAAAAAAATGAGTAGAAGAAATGAACAGAAATTCATAGAAGACAAGTTGCAACATTGGTAAACATACGAAAAATGTTCAACTCACTATTAGAGAAACTTAACGTTAAGTGTTATTTTTGTATTATACATCAACTGGCAAAGTTTTTGTCTTATTTTTATATAATGCTCCTGTAAGCAAGTGATAAAGTGCTGGTGAGTACCAACTGGATCAGCCTTACTGGAAATCAAGAGCCTTAAAAAATGTTCACAGTCTTCTTATATTTCTAAGAACCTATTCTAATAAAAAATATTAGGATGCGCGGATAGCCTTTTATGTGTTTATCACTGCATTGTTTATAATGGAAAAATAGAAACAACATAATACAAAAAATTAGGGGAATGATTAAATAAATTGCAAGACATGCATATTATGTGAAATCTTAGCAAAAGATGTTCTCGAATCATTTTCGAGGAAGAGAAATGAATAATATATTAAGGGGAAAGACCAGGATACAAAATGTAATATATAGTATGGAGAAGATTATATTAATTAAAATGGATTTTACTGAAGAACTTTTTTAAAAGTATGTAACATTGCATTCAACTACACAACCTTAATTTTGTGCTCTACTCTCCAATGCAACCACATAGGTTGAGTGCCACCCATATTTCACCCAGCCAAAACTCTTGAAATTTTGCCAACAACATGAAATTGTCATTGTTGCATATAGCCCTTTGGGGACCTCTAGGAATGAAACCTGGTAAGTACTTCTCTTCAGGAAGTGTTTCTTTGAGTGTAGAGCATGAGGCTAATGTGAATTATTATACTTAATTGGAATGACTCCATTTGGCTATGTGATATTAAGAAAGTAACCTCTTCCAAGTCATTATCCATATATATGAATTAAAGTTAATAATACATTCCTCACCAAGGTGTTGTAAAAATCGATAACATTATATGTATGAAATTACTTATCAGTGCCTGATATAAAGAAAATGCTCAATAAATGTTAGTTTAGGTCAGGTGTGGTGGCTTACACATGTAATCCCAAGTGCTTTGGGAAGCCAAGGCAGGAAGATCACTTGAAAGCTTGAGGCCAGGGGTTTAAGACCAGGCTGGGCAATGTAGTGAGACCTTGTCTCTACAACAAAAAAAAACGTAGTTTATTTTTTGACAAAGGAGTTTCTATGGCCATGTTTAAAATTTTTTGAACTTTTTGAACTCTGTATTCAATCGTAATACTTCTACTGGTGATATGTTCCACAGACTTAAGTAGAAATCTTTCTACTCTAAGATGATTCTAAGAGTTGTATTTCTTCCACTCCAATCTTCCTGCCTACCCTATATATTCCTACTTCCTGCCCAGCTCTCTCTGTAAGACTCTTCAAAAATATATTATTTACCTTCTGAAGGAGGCAGCTCCATAAACTTGCCTCTCTTGATCTTCTCATACTAAGAGACACTCTTCATTCAATGAGTACTCTGCACTCAAAGAAACTGGTTACAGGAGACCTCAAGCATCCTGGTAGGTGATCAGGTGAATGGGAAGACAGAGAAGGAAGGTGACTGATTAACCTGTGGTTCTCATCACTCAAGCTAAATATGATGCATGCTTTGATTTTTTTTTTTCAGGGTGAATGTGTCTTCTCCACCTTTGTTAAAGGATGAACTTCTAAACTCATTGGGAAAAAAGTACAATAAGACAGCAGCTCAAGTTGTTTTGCGTTTCAACATCCAGCGAGGGGTAGTTGTCATTCCCAAAAGCTTTAATCCTGATAGGATCAAAGAAAACTTTCAGGTAAGAAAATTGCTTTTGGACGTGAGAAAAAATGAGTATATTTGTTTTTTGCTTTTAGAGAATGTTCTGATCAGCTTACTAAGAAACTGGTAAGGCTTTCATATTTTATTTTATTCCAGCTTCTTAATCCATGCTGTCCATATCTGAATTTAATTTTAGCTAAATTTAAGACAATTTCTAATACTTCAGGGATTGCTTGCTATTTGTACGTTATCCAGCTCTCTTATATCTTCCATGTTCTTATCTATTGGCTCTTACTTTTTCTTTTTTTCTTAACACTGCTAATCAGCTGAATTGACTCTTGACACTACCTATTTCACTGCCACAACACAAATAGAATGAATAAAATTTGAAATTCATAATAATCAACCTTCCACTTTCTTAGTGACTCTGATAAAAGTTCAGGACAGATTTAAAAACTATAGAACACGTTCATTTAGACTTAATGAATGTTAATTGCCTTTATTCCCTCTACAAGTGATTTTTGAACAACACTGTAATTTCCAGGTGAGAAAAGAAGCCACTGTGTAAACAAAGGAGTGATTAATTTACTCTACTACCACTAAAGACTTAACTGCTAGGTAATTACAACCATATAAAAGTACCATGTAAAATTAATTAATTACCTATTAGTCAATAATTTAAATTTCAAAAGTAAATTGTTCATCCCTACTCAAAATTAAAGATAAGTAAACATAAGGTAAACGTAAAATGATAAAAAGTAAAAATGAGATAGTATTTGTCCCTTCACAAAGGAAACTAATCAAAATGTTTGATAATAGAGTAACCTAAACAGCATGGTACTGGCACAAGAACAGAGACATAGACCAATGGAGCAAATCAGAGAACCGAGATATAAAACCATCCTTATATTGACATCTGATCTTTGACAAAGCAGAAAAAAACACAGTGGGGAAAAGAATCCACATTCAACAACTGGTGCTGGGAAAATTGGATAGCCACACGTAGAAGACTGAAACAGGATCCTTGCCTCTCACAAAAATCAACTCATGCTGATAACAGACTTAAACCTAAGGCATGAAACCATAAGAATTCTAGACGAAAATGTTGGAAAAACTCTTATAGACATTGGCCTAAGCAAAGAATTTATGTAGAAGACCCCAAAAGCAATCACAACAACAGCAACAAAAATAAATAAATGGAACCTGATCAAATTACAAAGCTTCTGCACAGCCAAAGAAACAATCATTAGAGCAAATAGACAACCTACAGAATGGGAGAAAAAAATTGCATGCTATACATCCAATAAAGGGCTGATAACTAGAATCTATGAAGAACTCAGGCAAATCGGCAAGAAAAAAAATCAAACAAACTCTTTAAAAAGTGAGCAAAAGACATGAACAGAAACTTTTCAAAAAGAGACAGGCCTGGCACAGTGGCTCATGCCTGTAATCCTAGCACTCTGGGAGACCAAGGCGGGAGGATCGCTCAAGGTCAGGAGTTTGAGACCAGCCTGAGCAAGACTGAGACCCCCATCTCTATTAAAAAACAGAAAGAAATTAGCCAGAAAACTACAAATATATAGAAAAAATTAGCCGGGCATGGTGGCGCATGCCTGTAGTCCCAGCTACTTGGGAGGCTAAGGCAGAAGGATTGCTTGAACCCAGGAGTTTGAGGTTGCTGTGAGCCAGGCTGATGCCACAGCACTCTAGCCCAGGCAACAGAGCAAGATTTTGTCTCAAAAAAAAAAAAAAAAAAAAGAGATAGACTAATGGCCAAAAAAACATGAAAAACGCTCAACATCTCTAATTATCAGGCAAATGCAAATCAAAGCCACAGTGAGATATCACTTAACTCCAGTGAGAATGGCTTTTATCAAAAAGTTCCACACGACAAATATTGGCGTGGATGTGGAGGGATAGGAACACTCATACACTGCTGGTGGGACTGCAAATTAGTACAACTTCTATGGAAAGTAGTATGGAGATACCTCAAAGAACTAAAAGCAGAGCTACCATTTGATCCAGGAATCCCACTACTGGGTATTTATCCAAAGGAGAAAAAGACATTCTATTTACAACTGCACTAGAATGTTTATAACAGCACAAGTCACAATTGCAAAGATGTGGAAACAACAACACATGAGTGGATTAATAAAATGTGCTATATGTATACCATGGAGCACTACTCAGCTACGGAAAAAAATGGTGAACCAATATCTCTTGTATTATCCTGGATGGAGCTGGAGTCAATTCTTCTAAGTGAAGCATCACAAAAATGGGAAAAAAAATACCACATGTACTCACCATTAAATTGGTACTAATCGGTCAACACTATGTGCACATATGGAAATAACAGTCATTGGGGATTGGGTAGGTGAGTCAGGAGGAGAGGATTGGGCAAATTCACACCTAATGGGTACAGTGCACACCGTGTGGGGGATGGGCACACTTGTAGCTTTGACCCAGGCAGCGCAAAGGCAATTTATGTGACCAAAGCATTTGTATCACTGTCATATTCTGAAATAAAATAAATAAATAAATGAATGAATAAGAAATGGAAAAAGAAAAACAAAAAAACTCCAAAAGGTTTGATAATATTTGGGAACACAAGCACTTTCGTATACTATTGTTATTAATGTTAACTGGTAAGATTTGGAGGAATAGGGTATCATTTTTCCAGATTCATCAAAATGAAAATGCACATACTCTGCTTAATCTCACTCATATATGGAATCTTAAAAAGTTGATTACATAAAAGTAGAAAACAAAATGGTGGTTACCAGAGGCTAGCTAGGGTGGTTGGGGGGCATGGAGAGATGGTGGTCAAAAGATAAGTAATTATAGTCAGACAGAAGGAATAAATTTCAGGAGAGCTATTGTACAGCAAGGTGGCTATAGTTAATGATGATACATTGTATGTATCAAGAGAGTGGATATTATTTGCTCTTACCACAATAATGATAACTATAAGAGGTAATGTGTTTGTTAATTACCTATATTTAACCACTCTGCAGTGTATATACACTTCAAAACATCATGTTGTACATGATAAAAGCATACAATTCAAATAAGTAAATAAATTCAAATGCACATATCCATTGACCCAGCAATCTTATCCTGCAGATGTATTTGCACATATATGAACATGTGCATACACATATACACACAGATGTTTATTACAGCATTATTTATAATTTTTTAAAAACTAGAAACAATTATCAATAAGATTCTGTAAAACAAGTTATGATATATTTGTACATTGAAATTTTTTTTTTTTTTTAGAGTCAGGGTCTCGCTCTGTTGCCCAGACTGGAGTGCAGTGTGCAATCATAGTTCACTGCAGCCTCCAAACTCTTGGGCTCAAATGATCCTCCTGCTTCAGGCCTTCATGAAATATTATACAGCCATTAAAAAGTATAAGTACTAACATGGGACGATATTCATGATATTAGACAATTATATCTTCAGAGGTTTTTTGCTACCATATGACAGAATGCAACTCGAACTTAAGCAAAGAAAAAGAGATATAAGCCAGGCGTAGTGGTTCAGACCTGTAATCCCAGCACGTTGGGAGGCTGAGGTGGGAAGATCACTTGAAGCCAGCAGTTCAAGACCAGGCTGGGCAACATAGGAAGCCCCTAACTCTGAAAAACTTTTTAAAGATAGCTGGGCATGGTGGCACACACCTGTAGTCCTAGCTACTTGGGTGGCTGAGGCCGGAGGAATGCTTAAGCCTAGGAGTTCAAGACTGCAGTGAACCATGATGTCGTCTAGTTTGGGCCACACAGAAAGACTCTACCTCAAAAGAAAAAAAAAAGAAAGAAAAAGAGATATAATGTATTGGGTTACATAACTAAAAAATCCATAGGTAAATCAGACAATGCTGGATGCAAGTACTCAAATGGCTTATACAGGGATTTATTATAATTCTCTATCTCTGTCTCTACCTAGTGGCAGAGAACTCCTAACAGATCCAGGCTAATCATTTACTCATACTCAGGAAAGATGATCACAAATAAAGCCTTCTGTCAGGGTCTCTATCAATCCTGATCGGCCCTTTGTGAGTCACAAGCCACCCTCAAATTAATCACTGTGTCCAGTAAGTAGCATACCCTAATTGGTCCCCTGGGCTATATCTCTATTCCTGTGGTAAGGAGGTGAGATCATGTGTCAAGACAGTCTTACCAGCTGGGGGGAGGGAAGTTCATAAAAGGAAAAAAAGGGATTCTGTTATTAGCAAAAAAAGGAAAGTATGCTAAATGCTTAACAACTACTGACAATACTTTAACATTTACCAAAATGCCTCATAATAAAAAGTGGTTGACACTGTTTCCACAGCCTTAAAAGAGTAAGAAATCAACTGCATGACTGATGTGTAGGTTCTTTAAAAATATATAAATGTTAATAAAGGACAATTATAAAACCAGAGTATAAATAAAGTATCAAAGCTAAGAAAAATTAAAACAATGAAAATGGAATTGAAATAAAAAGGTAGAGACATTAAAAATGATAAGAGAAAAGATTTCAAGGATAAAACAAAGCAAATGAAAAGTTTTAAAAAATAAGCAAATATAGATACTCGGGAATAATTTTTTCAGTGTAAGAAGGAAGTAGTCCAGAATCAAAAGCTCACTATCTTATATAGAAATAATAATAATTTTTCACATTTGGAGTTTTAGGAGATTTTTCTGAACATATGTTGTTTCAGAGCATGTGGAATTTCTTGCAAGATGTCCCCAGTAAGATTGTCTCTAAGACAAGGGGCAGACAGAATGTCCAGCTCCACATTGGCGGGCTCCCCTCACCCCTAACATTAGCGAGACTCTTCTTAGACATTTGCAGAGATGTTCATACATCTTTGAACGGCTCCCATTGCCAGCCCCACTCTATGATCCCACTATGGATCCATCTTCTACTTTGAAAAATGTTTTGTCTTTTATTTTTGTTATTTCAGATCTTTGACTTTTCTCTCACTGAAGAAGAAATGAAGGACATTGAAGCGTTAAATAAAAATATCCGATTCGTGGAAATGCGCATGTAAGTTCTGAGGGTCATTAATCGGGACTGCCCAGTGGTACTGGAGTGTCAAACATCAACCAACAGGGCTCATATGAACCCTGACCTATCTCCATAAATAGCACAAGCGCAAAGCACGGTGGGCAGCATGCCTGGGGGAAATACATCCACTGTAGGAACTTCCTAAAACCTATACCCTATTGAAAAGAGTTCTGGCATTTATTTCACTGCCATGACTTAGGTTAAGACATGGCAGGCTAAGGACCCTGAGGAGAATTAACTCATATGATAATACTATTCATATGCTAAAACAACAGCAGCACAAATGTTGACACAATGTATTTATTTTTCCTAAAAATCAAAGTTATGCACAAATCAGAGCAAAGTTATCAAGAAAGGGAAAAAAAAAACAGTTTCTGGGAGAGAGGTATGATAATGTAGCAGAAAGACCACTAGGTTGGGAACGAAGAACCTAGAATTTAAGAAAAATATTTTCTTGTCTATTAGATTTTAGCTTTTAGCTCCACCTATTAGCTGATTCCCACAAGCAAAATTCCTCCCACTGCTTCAAAATATGGCCAAGTCCAGCTAACCAACTGAAGTGGCCCCTTTAGTCTCTAAATATTGCAGGTCCTTTAAAATACACACACACACACACACACATCCACACATATACTTTTGTACACACACATGCATTTTTTCTTAATTATTCCTCATTAGTCTTTCCAGTTCTGTAAGTCACCTGGATAGTCATATTCTTTTTCCAGTCTTCTCTTTAAGTGAGAATTTAGAAAATGCTCACTAAGATGATTCATATAGTTTAGACGTTTATCTTGTTGGTCCCACTATTTTTCATGAGTCAGAAAGTACTTTGACTGGCTAATACTGAATTTCTGAATTAATAAAACAGCTTCCTAATGGAAACTTTCCTGGAGGAGAATTGTTTGACATCAAAAGGTACCACCCAGCCTCAAGAACAAAAAAGTAAACACAAACACGTAACTTTGCCAGAATTAACAGTTACATGTTAATTCATAGCTCTTGAAGATAAATGATTTCTACTGAATAAATACTGTATCATCAAGTTAAGAGAGAGCGCAATGTAATCAATCTACCAATATAATGATTTTTTTCACAGACAGTGAAATTATTCAGTTTGACATGTGACATGTTGAATACCAACTCTAGCAACACTGGGGAAAAAAAATAACGCATGCCAGAAAATAACTAGAAAAATAGACAAGGCGAAACTAAGATTAGGCCCCATTAATCATGTATCATTTAGGAGTACTGGCCCGTGGTTCTTTTCTGTTTCTCATCCAATTGATCTTTGACATTCGAAAGCCTTTTAAAAAAAATGTTTTAGAGTTCATGGTACTTAAAGAAAACTAAATTTTGCATGTCTTCCATGATAGGGACACACACACACATGAGACCTTTTATAGACTGCTTCATCATTGCTATTTAAGAGATAAATTGATCATCATCATGATGGAAACTCACTTTGATGGTCATCACCTTTCTAGATCTCAAACTTGCAACACTCAGGAAGTCTAGTGAGGGGGCAAGTGAAAATGTTGATTAGGAAAGGGTGACACTGGCTGCTAATTAGAGTTAAGAAGAGAAATGCTCATGTAGTTAGTTCATTGGAGTAGGAGGCAGCTTGTGTCTAGAGCAGGAGGGAGGAAGGAGTTGGGAAGAGGCAGGTAAACACAGACAGGCATGGCTCAACTCTGGTGTTTTTGTTCTGAGTGAAATGTCGTTGTGTCAGCAACCAACATTTCCCCAGCCCTAACACACACACTCACATTCACGCCCAGGGTGCCGTCCAGAGCTTCCGGAAAAGGTGTAGTCTTAAAGGAAAACAAGAGAGGAACGTGGATAAGAAACATCAGGGCCACGAACAGGAGAGAGAGCGAGCTGGTCAGTGAAATTCTGGAAGGATGCTGGTGACACATACAGCCGGGCAATTTTGAAGTGAACTTTTTCCCTTTGGGGAATTGTTTTTGGCAGGTGGTCTGATCACCCCGAGTATCCATTCCATGATGAATACTGACTTCAGAGAGTTCCTGGGCAGATTTTTCCCTGTCGTGTGTGCCAGGACCTTGGGATGGGTAGTTCCCAAGTATGTGGACATGAAAGGGGTTTTACTATCCTCAAAGCGGTAACGGAAGCATGCTTAATTGTTGTGCAGTGTGCGTGACTCTGGCTCAGCCACGCTGAAGAAAAAATGTTTAAATCTATTGAAATAATTCTTGAGAAATGATCAGCTAATATTTTATTAGATCAGTATCTTCTAGGCTCCAGACAGGAAAACATTAGACTTTAGAAAAGACTTCAGAAGCAACATATGAAGACAAGTGACTCATGAAAATGGGTCCTACCACTGGCAGTTAACAAGACAACAAAAAGGGTGGAAAGCCAGCCTGTGCCAGTGTGCTGCAGTGGCCTTGATGTCTGAACATCGATTGTATTACAAACACAGACAAGGTAAAGTCCACTGTGCATTATTAACAAGGAAGTGATCTGCTGCACCTTGAGTAGAGAGAGAGGGCTAGGTGTAGAAAAGTCTTAAAATAAAGGCAAATAAACACCACAGTGCCCAGCAAAGCCATAATGATTTTATTGTTGTTTGTTTCCATCCAATGTGTATTTGTTTAGCTTTTACCCAGCTTGAAGAATGGATACTTCCTGGTTCTCTCCTGTATCCTTAAAGGGCCTGAGTTTCCACATGACTGGCATCCATACTTGTGCTGTCTTATCGCTCTTGCCTACATTGGCCATAGAACCAACATTATATGAAGTGGCTTGAAACAGCCAACATACACAAATAAAACCCTGCATCATAAAGTAGTCCAAAGAGGGCTATTTTAAAAGAAGGCATTTAAAAAGGAGATTTTAGGAACATATTGAAAGAAGAGGCTTTATAAGTTTATTATACTTAAGATGGTAAGAGTATTATTGGGATAGCTGTAAATTTTGAGACAGTAGCAAGTTCAAAAGAACACTTGTAATTTTACTGTATGTAAATTTTTAAAGAGTGAATAATATTATTAGAATTCAGCAATAGAGATGTATCTATTTTCAATTCAACTGGAGAAGTATATTTTATTCATTCACATTAGGTCACTCTCACAGGGCAAGAGAGTTCTTTAAAAAATTATGTTTTCCAAAGACCATTTGCTTATAGATAATCTTCAACAACCTGAAGACATTTCTGAGAAATTATCACTTAAAAAATGTGACAATACTCATTGTTTCCACTGATTCCAATATTAATACTTATACTGCTGCTCTCTAGAAAATATTTTGTTCACAAGAAATAATAAAGTATGATGATTTATTACACCACATGAATCTCAATTCTGTTTCTAAGGTTGAGCGGTGGGGGAAAGAATCATCTGAATCCAATGAAATTAAAAGGCCTTTGAGTTCCTACTGGAAAGACAGGAAAGAAAAATGGGTACCAAATGAAAGAAGAGAAACTCGAGTCCTGTTTCCTGTTGTCAAAGCCCTTCAAAATACTTCGAGGGGGCTGGTGTGGGGTGGGAATAGAGACAACACCTATACAAACATTTTAAAAAGGCATTATTAGAAAAGAATTGCCCCATTTTTTTTTAGCAAAATAAGTATTTCTAAAGACTGGAGTTGTAACAGAGATGGAAGAGAAGGTTTGTAGACAAAATAGGAAGGTTGGGAAAGAACAACGGTCTGTGAGCTTCTGTGTGTCCCTTCTCCCTCCACTCTTACCCCTCGCGAGCTTGCCATCTGTTACAGGAAGAATTGTGTTCCCCTAAAATTCAGATGTTGAGGCCAGGCACAGTGACTCACGCCTGTAATCCATGCACTCTAGGAGGCTGAGGCGGGAGGATTGCTTGAGGTCAGGAATTCAAGACCAGCCTGACCAAGAGCGAGACCCTGTCTCTACTGAAATTAGAAAAATTAGCTGGGCATGGTGGCGAGCACCTGTAGTCCCATCTACTGGGAGGCTGAGACAAGAGGATTGCTTGAGCCCAGGAGTTTGAGGTTGCAGTGAGCTACAATGACACCACGGCACTGTACCCAGGATGACAGAGTGAGACTCTGTCTCAAAAAATAAAAAAAATCATATGTTGAGATGCCAGCCTCGAGTACTCCAAATGTGACCTTATTTGAAAATAGGATCATTGTGTATATAATTAAGTTGAAGTCATACTGGTATCCTCATTAAAAAAGGAAATTTGGACACAGACAACACATAGGGAGAAACATTAAGTAAAGATAAAGGCAGAGATCACAGTGATGCTTCTACAAGCCACGAAACACCAAAGATTGCCAACCACCACCAGAAACTAGGAAAGAAGTAAGGAACAGATTCTCCCTCAGCCCTCAGAAGGAACCAACGCTGCTGTCGCCGTGATCTCAGCATATTAGCAAACTGATACACCATCCCTCAGTAATGATTTCCAGTCTCTCCAGCTGATATTAGTAGTAAAAATGGCCTCACTTAGTCAATGCTTTGCTGAGTCCAGGTAGTGATAACCAATAATTTTGACCTTTGGGGGACTTTTGCAACCCCAAAGAGATGTTTGTTAAATCAATCTTCCTAATCGATGCCCTTCGGTCAGCTATGGAGTAAGATATATCGACAGTGATGCAACCAGCCTGAAAAAAAAAAAAAAAGAGACCAACAGCATGCCATGCTCGCTGGGCCATAAAGTCCATTGGACAGAAGCAGCAAGAACTTCCTGCCTCAGCAGCCCACAGAATGTTTCTTGATCTGCCTATCCCTGGCTGTTCACGAGGGCTCCCCACCCCCAGGAACTGTTGTCCACAGACACAACATCTGGAGAGGCCATCAGAGGGGCATAGGTAAGAATCCCACGCCTTCGGCCTTCAACATTTTGTGGTGTGTGCATTCTGTGGCCACAGTCATGGGGACTGACAAAGGTTGAACAAACTTAATATTTCCAAGACTTGGTATTTCTCAGAACTCTCCAAATTTCAGACTTCTGCTGGTAACTTTAATGTCTGGTCCTTGAATGCGAACCCTGCCTGCATCTGAACTGTTGCCTTCATGTTTCTGCCTGTAGATACCAAATCCCCAAGTTCTCACTTCTTCCACCCTAGTCTCTGCCTCCGATTCATGAGAAACAGGTTGAGAGGGTGATGCTCAGCAGACAGGCTTAGCCTCCCTATCCCGAGCAGCATTTTGGGAAAAGGCTGTTTATGGTGGGTAATATCTCCTCTGGCAAGAGCTATGCTATGTAGGGGTTTTCCCCTTTCTCTGGACTGTTGAGGGTCTCAGCTTGTCCTCAGGCTGCCCTCCCTGCATTTACTAACACCGATTGGCTTGGAGTAGAATTCTCCTTTCGCAAGGCACATGATTGCTTGATTCAGTAGTCGTCAGTTGCCCAAAGTAAATCAGACTCTCTTAATAAGGCCAAGTTCTCTTCCCTCTTTGTCTTCTGCACCTCCAGCTTGAACCAAAGCTTGTTTTCTTTTTGTAGGGCTTAACTGAAGGCCATAGGAAGCATCTAAAAAACCTACCCCAGTGCTAAAGCTGGAGTCTGGACAGGCACATCGTCCAAGTTCCAAACTGTGAAAGTTTAACCTGTTATTTTAAACTACAGGCAAAGCCGTCCAGACTCGCACTGAGGACTGTCCTCCCTGCTACACTTCATCCACATTAACTGAGTCCATTCTAAATTTCAGTATTCACTTGTCACGCCCCACTTCCAAGTATCTGTTTTTCCATCAGTACTCTTTTAGTTGCTAGTGACAGAGACCCAATTCAGACTAGTTTAAGCAGAAAGAGTGAATTCAATTTCTCACAGGACTGGAAACGAAGAAGTGCAGGAGTAAAGTGGCTTTAAGCAGCTAGAGCTAAGGCTCAAATAATGTGCTCACAACTTGTGTTCATTTTTTCTTCCCCTTGTGCTAGCTGTCTGCAGATAGCAGACAAGACAGCTTTCAATAACTTTGAGTTCTCCTACGATTAGATTAGCAACCCAGCAGAAAGCCAGTCTTTTCTAATAGCTCAGTCAGGCAAGTAATCCCAGGAAGAACTCTGATTGGGCCGAGCGTGGTGGCTCACACCTATAATCCTAGCTCTCTGAGAGGCCGAGGCGGGCGGATTGTTTGAGCTCAGGAGTTCAAAACCAGCCTGAGCAAGAGCGAGACCCCGTCTCTACTAAAAATAGAAAGAAATTAATTGGACAACTAAAAATATATAGAAAAAATTAGCCAGGCATAGTGGCGCATGCCTGTAGTCCCAGCTACTCGGGAGGCTGAGGCAAGAGGATCGCTTGAGCCCAGGAGTTTGAGGTTGCTGTGAGCTAGGCTGACGCCATGGCACTCTAGCCCAAGCAACACAGTGAGACTCTGTCTCAAAAAAAAAAAAAAAAAAGAACTCTGATTGGCCAGTATGCATCACGCTTGAATCAGCCACTACGGCCTGGGCCAGTCTGAATGGAGGGGCCTCAGACAGAAACTCATCCCTGTAACAGAGGAGAAAGAAAGTGGGGGTGGGGGATGGGGGATGGAAGGCAAGGGATAGGAGGTGGAAAGAGAGGAGCATGGAGGAGAAAGGAAGGTTTTGGGTGCCCACAACCCTGCCTGAATCACAAGGAATAGGTTCCCCCAAGAAGGGGGAAAGAATTCTGAGCAGACAAAATAAGAGAGATCCATAACAGGGACTTTCAGAGTGATGGAGTATTAGGTTTTAGCTTCCTGTTTCCATCACTTCAAATTCCCACAAAAATGACACAGTAGAGATCTCCATCAGGACCAAAAATCAGCAAAGTTGACTACTTATCAGAGAGTATAAATGATAAGAACCTGTCTAAGTATAATTTTTTAAAAATTAAAAACATGATTCTCATAAATACAAAGTAAGTACATATCAATGATTTATTACCTAATTAATGATGGTGCCAGCAAGATAGTAAGAGAACTCCCAAGAGAATTAGAGAAAGTGAAATATTTGCAGCAGCAGAAAGAAAATATGCTTGAATCAGATTGCTCATTTAGATCCAGAACTGGTTAGTGTACTGAAGGGCAATAAACTATATAACTTTTGTGTTTACCTTTTCTACCAGACATTATAATTTACATCTCTACCATAAAAGGTCCATTACCATTGTTATTAGATAATGCTAATAAGTTCTGTGAGTCCTTCTAGCAAATTGTTGAACCTAAAGGTGGTCTTGGGGACTTCTTACCACAAATACTTTGTTTAACAATAAATCAAAGATACAAAATTGATTTCTACAATCAAGCTAATTAACATATTCATCACCTCACATAGTTACCTTTTTAAAAAAAATTGTGTGTGTGTGTGTGTGTGGTGAGAATACTTAAGATCTACTATCTTAGTAAATTTCAAGTATACAATACAGTATTATTAACTATAGTCACCATGTTGTACATCAGATCTCCAGAACTTATTCATCTTCTAATTGCAAGTTTGTACCCTTTGACCAATATCTCCCCATGTCCCCACCCCTCCTACACTTGGTTACCACCTTTCTACTTTTTGTTTTTGAGTTCAACTTTTTAGATTCACATACAAGTGAGATCTTATAGTATTTGTTTTCTTGTGTCTGTCTGACTTATTTCACTTAGTCTAATGTCCTCCAGGTTCATCCATATTGTTGCAAATGACGAGATCTCCTTCTTTTTTAAGGCTGTATAAAATCTTTCTCTCTCTCTCTCTCTCTCTCTCTCTCTATATATAGATATATATATATATCATAATTTCTTTATCCATTCATCCACTGACAGACATTCAGATTGTCTCTGTATCTTGGATATTGCGAACAATGCTGCAATGGACAGGAGAGTACAGATATCTAGCTCTTCAAGATCCTGATTTCAGTTATTTTGCAGATACCCAGAAGTGGGAGTGCTGGATCATATGGTAGTTCTATTTTTAATTTTTTTAAAAACCTCCATATTATATCCATAGTGGCTACACCATTTTACGTCCTCACCAATAGTGTGTAAGTTCCAGTTTCTCTACATCTTCACTAACACTTGTTATCTTTTGAGTTTTGTCTGTTTTTATAACAGCCATCCTAACAAGTATGAGGTAATGTCTCATTGTAGTCTTGATTTGCATTTCCCTGATGATTAGTGATGTTGAATGCCTTTTCATATAACTGTTGACCATTTGCATGTCTTCCTTGGAAAAAAGTGTGTTCAG
Organism: Avahi laniger; assembly: GCA_963575035.1. Lineage (NCBI taxonomy): Eukaryota > Metazoa > Chordata > Mammalia > Primates > Indriidae > Avahi > Avahi laniger. Next base: position 8,948 of record CAUYSK010020041.1, on the reverse strand, counting down.
GTCCTTTGCCCATCTTTTTAATCAAATTTTTTTTACTACTGAATTGTCAGAGTTCCTTATATATTTTGGATATTAATCCTTTATTGAATATTTGGTTTGTAAATATTTTCTCCCATTCCATGGATTGCCTTTTCATTTTGTTGATTGTTTCCTTTGCTGTGCAGAAACTTTTTATTTTATTATAGTCCCACTTGTTTATTTTCACTTTCGTTGCTTGTGCTTTTGGGTGTCATTGCCAAGACCTGTGTCATGGAGTTTTTCCTCTATGTTTTCTTCTAGAAGTTTTACAGTTTCTATCCTTACATTTAAATCTTTAATTCATTTTGAGTTGAATTTTGTGCATGGGGTAAGATCCGGATCCAATTTCATTTTTTTGCATGTGAATATCCAATTTTCCCAACACTATTTATTGAAGAGATTATTCTTTATTGTACATTCTTGGCATGTTTGTCAAAGATTAGTCGGCCATATATGTATGGGTTTATTTCTGGGCTTTCTATTACGTTCCATTGGTCTATGTGTCTTTCTTTATGCCAGTACCATACTGCTTTGATTATTATAGCTTTATAATATAATTTAAAATTAGAAATATGATGCCTCCAGTTTTGTTCTTCTTACTCAAGATTGCTTTAGCTATTCACAGTCTTTTGAGTTTCCATACAAATTTTAGGATTGTGTTTTTCCATTTCTATAGAAAATGACATTGTAATTTTGATAGGAATTGCATTAAATCTGCAGATCACTTTGGGTAATATGGACAGAATTGATTTTTCTAGTCCATAAACAGGGAATATCTTTTTATTTGTGTCTTGTTCAATTTCTTTAATTAATTCATTAATATTTTATAGTTTCCAATATACAGATATTTCACCACCTTGGGTAAATTTATTCCTAAGTATTTTATTCTTTTTGATGCCATTATAAATGTGATTGCTTTCTTAATTTCTTTCTCACATAGTTTATTGTTAATGTTAGAAATGCAAGTGATTTTTATATGTTGGTTTTGTATCCTAAAACTTTATTAAATTTGTTTTTATTACTTATAACAGTTTTTTGGTGGAATCTTTAGAGTTTTCTATATATAAGATCATATCATCAACAAACAGAGATAATTTAACTTCTTTTCTGATTTGGATGACTTTTTTTTTCTTGCTCAATTGCTTTGGCTAGGACTTCCAGTACTATGTTGAAAAGTAGTGAAAGTGAGTATGATATTGTGATATAATAAGAAATACAGATTTGGGCTCTGCCCCTGGTTTCTGCCAGCCACACAGCTCCTCCCTAAACCGTTAGATCTCCAAAGGGAGTGTTTTCTTAAAACATTTTGAAAATCATCCTACTGTCTCCTGGAATGCAAAGCTTCTGCTGTTTTTTAACCTTTCTGCTAGAGATATAAGAGATTGACACACCACCATTACAGTATTAGACTTCTCTGAATTTGACTATATATTTACTTTAACTAGTGAGTTTTATACTTTCATATGTTTCATGTTACTAATTAGCATGTTCATATTTCGGCCTGAAGAATTCTATTTAGTATTTCTTGTAAGGCAAGTCTAGCAGTGATGAATTCCCTTAGCTTTCATTTGCCTGCGAAAGTCTTTATCTCTCCCTCATTTCTAAAGGACAACTTTGCCAGGTAACGTATTCCTGACTAGCAATTTTTTTCCTTAAAATACTTTGAAAATATCATCCTACTCTCTCCTGGAATGCAAAGTTTTTGCTGAGAAATCCACTGATGGCCTTATGGAGCTTTCCTTGTGTATGAGGAACCTCTTTTCTCTTGCTGCTTTCAAGATAATATCTTTGTCTCTGATTTTTGACAGTTTGATTATACTATGTCCTGGTGGAGTTTTCTTTGGGTTGAACATAATTGGAGACTTTTGAGTTTCATGTACCTAGATGTTCTTGTCTTTCCCCAGATTTGGAAAGTTTTCAGTCAGTATTTCTTTTTTATTATTTATTTATTTATTTTTGAGACAGAGTCTTACTCTGTTGCCCAGGCTAGAGTGTCGTGGTGTCATCATAGCTCACAGCAACCTCAAACTCTTGGGCTCAAGTGATCCTTCTGCCTCAGCCTCCTGAGTAGCTGGGACTACAGGCATGTACCGCCATGCCTGGCTTTTTTTTTTTTTTTTTTTGAGACAGAGTCTCGCTTTGTTGCCCGGGCTAGAGTGGGTGCCGTGGCATCATCCTAGCTCACAGCAACCTCAAACTCCTGGGCTCAAGCAATCCTTCTGCCTCAGCCTCCCGAGTAGCTGGGACTACAGGCATGCGCCACCATGCCCAGATAATTTTTTTTATATATTTTTAGTTGTCTGATTAATTTCTTTCCATTTTTAGTAGAGACGGGGTCTCGCTCTTGCTCAGGCTGGTCTCGAACTCCTGACCAAGCGATCCACCCACCTCGGCCTCCCAGAGTGCTAGGATTACAGGCCAGTCAGTATTTCTTTAATAAGTTTTCTTTTCTCTCTCTTCTTCTGTAATTCCTATAATGTGAATGTTAACTCTTAATGGTACCCAATAAAGCCCATAGGCTTTCTTCATTCTTTTTCATTCTATTTTCTTTTTTCTCCTTTTACTGAATATTTTCAATTAACCTGTCTTTGAGTTCACAGATTATTTTTTCTGTTTGATTAAGTCTGCTGTTGACACACTCTGTTGCATGTTTCATTTCATTCATTGTATTCTTCGGCTCCAGAATTTGTTTGGTTCTTACTAGTTTTATCTCTAAATTGAACTTCTAGTTTTCCCTGTATATTTTCCTGACTTCATTAAGTTGTTTGTGTTCACTTGTAGCTGATTAACCTTCTTTAAAAAAAATTAGTTTGAATTCTTTGTTGGACAATTTGTAGATTTTCATTTCTTTAGGGTTCATTACTGGAAAATTGTTGTAGTCCTTTGGTCGTGACATGTTTCCTTGTTTTTTTATGTTTCTTGTTGTCTTGTATTGCTGTCTGCTCATTTGATGCAGCAATCACCTCTTCCAGACTTTACAGACTGGTTTTGGTAGGGAAATACCTTCACCTACTTGTAGGTGCAAGAGTGCTAGCTGGGTGGGGAGCAGTGGTTTCAGCTCTGATGAGTGGACAGTGGTATCATCTCCATCTAGTTCTGTATGCTGAGATCAGCATTGGCAAAGATTGCAGAGGTCCTCAGTGGGCAAGGCTGTGGCTGTCTATAGCAGTGGCAAGGGCTGTCAGGATCTTTGGTGGCAAAGGCTGCTGAGGTTTTCCTGATCTCTTTTTCTCCCATGGAAGAATTCATGCTGAGGAGATCCCTCTTAATGTGAGGTCTGGCTCATGGTTAATCCTGTGGTGGCAGTGGTGTCTGATGCATAGCACCTGTGGAACAGCTGTGGATCAGGGATACAGAGCATGGTCTTGCATGGAAAAACCATGGCTTTGGGGTTTGGAGCAGCAGTAACAGTGGTGCCTGGGGTACAAGGACACACACTGCCACATTGGTAATGGTGTGTGAGGCACCACAGAGTGGCTGCAGAGCCTGGGTTTGGTGCACAGGTATGTTCAGGGCTACCACTGCTTCGGGGACTAGAAACTGACACACCTGCTGCAGCAATGGCTCTAGTGTCTGTGGTGCAGGTGCTTGCAAAACAGCTGAAGAGCCCAGGTCTGGAACATGGGCACATGCACAGCAACAACAGCTGGGGTCCAGTGTGCAGCTTGCTATGAAGGTGGCTCTGATGCCTAAGACATGGGCACTCACAGAGTGGTCACCTGAGGTCTAGAGCACACATACATGCAGAACAACCGCAGCTCCAGGGTCTGGGGTGGAAATAGCCTATAGCAGCAATGGCTCCAGTGTCTGAAGCATTGGAGAATGCAGTGCAGCTGTGGAGCCAGGCACACATCAAGTGGCCATGGGTCCAGAGTCTGGCACATATGCAAGGTAGGAGGAGGTAGCTCCAGTCCTGCAGTGGCACAACAGTGGCTTCTTTGGGGAGTCATGGTGGTGCAGTACCATATCCCCTTCCAGGGGATTTGTAGCAATGATTACTTTCAATTACCTCAGTGGCGAAAGCTGATGGTGTCCTCGACAGCTGTGGTCCCCAACCCCCAGGCTGCAGATCAGTACTGGTCCATGGCCTGTTAGTAACTGGGCCACACAGCAGGGGTGAGTGGCAAGCAAGCAAGTGAAGTTTAATCTGTATTTACAGCCACTCCCCATCACTTGCATCACTGCCTGAGCTCTACTGCCCCCAACCCCCACCCCAGTCCATGGAAAAATTGTCTTCCATGAAACCAGTCCATGATGCCAAAAAGGTTGGGGAACACTGCTCTATAAAAAAAGCCACTGGGGACCATGTGGCTGATACTAATAGCCCTTGCCCTTTTTTTGTAGCCATCTCCAGATGTTTCAGGTTTGCTGATCTCCCCAGTGATCCTTTCTGGCAGGCATTCTCTGGTTTTTGCTGCACTGTGTCACTGCAGGTTTTTAATTGGACCCGTAAACTCTACCAATGTTATTTTCATTTGTGAATAGCTATGTAATTGTTATTTTTGTGGAGAGATAAAGGCTGATACCTCTTACTCTGTCACCTTGCTGACGTTACTCTCTACTTGCAGCTTTTTAATTTTGTTTTTCTGAAGTTAGGATTCCATTTGCTCTAAATTACATGGGGAAAAGAAAAAAACACCTAAACCTTTTCTTCCTTAGCAACTCCAGGGAAATCCTGTCTTTCTTTCAAGATCCTCAACAAATTTTATCCTTGTAGCCTAGGAGAATTCAAAAAATAATTCTAATAGCTAGTATTTCTGGATTGAATACTGGGTGGCTTAGATTTCTTTAGGTGACTTACATAAAGAGATGGAAAGGGAGATTAGGGCATTAGTTCTGACGGTCTCTTGGCTGGGGTTAGTGCTGGGAGTATGGAACGCTTTTAATTATAATCTCCTTCTGGGCATTCATATTTTAGCTAGTTTGAAAGCTGAGATGCAAAGTATGGTATGTGAGGGAAGATGGTAGTGGTAGTCTTAACAAAAGTACACGGACTTTTGTAGGAACCCCTTAAATCTGGCTATTTGTAGGAATCTGGCTATATTTCTACAAAGGAAATATGACATACTTAGGAGGATGAAAGTCCCCTTTAATACTGTTCTGGAGATTTTCAGAAGAGGGATAAACTTATCAGAAGACTTAGAGCTAGGTAGACCTCACTTTAAGTCCTGCTGAGAGCCATGTAGAGGTCAGGGAGGAGTGGCCTTATAAGGAGCTGGTGGAAATGATTAAACACATTTTTTCTGAGACAGGGTCTTGCTCTGTTACCCAGGCGACAGTGCAGTGGTGTGAAAATACCTCTCTTTAACCTTGAATTCCTCGGCTCAAGCAATCCTCCCACCTCAGCCTCCTAAGAAGCTGGGACTATAGGCCTGTGCCACCATGCCTGGCTAATTATTTTATTCTTTGTAGATGTACGGACTCACTATGTTGCCCAGGCTGGTCTCATTCCTAGTCTCAAGTGATCCTCCTGCCTCAGCCTCCCAAAGTGCTGGAATTACATGTGTGAGCCACCACGACTAGCCAAACACTTTTTTTAACTGCACAGCTATTTGATGATGAGCATTTTTGTATTGATATTTATATATGAGCCTGCTCTGTAGTTTTCTTTTGTATATTTTTTAATGACTTTCTATTATCAATATTATGCTCATTTCATTATTAAAGAGAGATTTTCTTTCACATTCTCCACTGTAGAACAAATTAAAATTAAAATTATTTGTTCCTTAACATGTTGGTAGAATTTATCTGAGAATTTTGTCTCTGTTAATAGGGAGTCCGTAAATTTTCTGTTTTATCTGGGATCAACCTTGCAAATTTATCTTTTTGTCAAAATTTATTGATACCACATAATTTAGCAAAAGTAGTTACATTTGTTCACTTATTCAAAAAATATTATTTGTGTGTCCACTCTGTGCTAGGCTCCATCCTAAGCACTTGGGCTATATCCATTAACAAAATAAAAATTCCTGAGTTCTCAGCACTTGCATTATTACGATTCCTTTAATTTTTCTATACCTATGGTTATTTTCTCCTTTTTATTTTCATTTCATGTATTTATGTGTTTGTACTCTTTTCTATTAATTAGTAGTTTATCAAGTTATTTCTGCTTCTTTCTTTATTTCACTTAGAGAAAATTTCCCAAAACAAAATGTATAGATTAATTCTGTTTTTCTATTTCCTAATCCATTAATAGCTCATTTTCTTTCACTGATCTCTTTTATCTGTTTTCCTTAGCTCATCAATAAGTTTCTAACTTCTTAGGTTGAATGGCTATTGCATTGATTTTTTTGGTTTGTTTTTCTTCTTGTTGCTTAGTAATATAAACATTGTATATAATAAATTTTCCTCTGAGCATTTTTTAGTTAAGATTTCATAAATGTAATGTTTTTAATTTTTTTATTTTCTAGATATTCTGAAATTTGATTTTGGTTTCTTATTTGATTAATAGTTGTTACAAGAGTTCTTATGTCATTTTAATTTCTAATATTAGAGCTTTACGTTCTAGCTTTTATATGTTACCTTTTTTTTTAGAAACTGATGTCTATTTTCTACCAAACTTATTTCCATCTTGCTTAAGGGTCTGTAGAAGAACAGCTTAAGACCACTCCGTGGTCGTTCTTACCACTTCAGTGGCCTGAGCAGTAGAAACTGCAGATCGGTATTCTGTGGCAGGCTGAGTACTCCAGTTGTCAGTGGGGAACTGCTGACACAGATGGTACCTGCACACCTTCAGACCGGTCTGTGACCTCAGGTTGAGTAGCAGTGAACTCTGGAGCTGGGGCAGTCCAGTCCCCTTGAAATTCCTCCTTGGTCACAGCCTTTGCAGTGGCAGTATGTTCTTCCTTTTCAATCTCTTCAGGATCTCTGTAGAAACAGAGATCAGGCATGGCCTCCCATGGGTGTTCACAGGAGACGGTGCCACACATGCACAGAACTTCCACGTCAGACCCACTGAGTGAGCTCCCTTGTTGTGTGGGATGGCGATGTCCACGTAATGCAGAGGAGAATCTGTGTTACACAGAGCAATGGTGGGCAGTTTAACATAAGACGCCTCTGTGAGAGGCTGGTGGTCATCCCTGGGATCAGTAACCACCAGAAGACTTGGTTCCTAGAAGGATGCCTGGAACTGGTTAGTGAAGGTTCCAGGAATGAAGCAACCAGAAATAGCAGTGGCTCCAGCGGCAGCAGCAAACTTCAGCACAGCCCACTGGTCAGTATTCCTGAAGCATAGGATACTGACTTCAGCAGGGTTTTCAATAGCAACAATGACATGAGCTGCCAGCAGAAGCTTTTCCCAGGTCCTCTTCAGATTTTTTATTTAGATGCCATCACTTTTCCTTTTGGAGACACACTGTTCCATTTGGAAGTGCCACCTAAGTGGCTTTCTGCTGCAAAGAATTGGAAGACATCCTGCTCCTTCATTTGTAGGACATCAAGTTCTCCAAACATCATGAAAGTTTCCCTTTAAGTTACAACAGGAATCCTGAACAACGCCATACAAACCCTTCTCTGGGTAGCACAGAAAGGCCATATTTTACTTTTAATCACCCTAAGCTCAGATAATATCATCAATCAATGTTTTTAATATTTCATGAGATTATGACAAGATATATTCTATTTTCAAGTATTGTGTTGGATATAATGGACATACAGTCACGTGTTACAGATTTTTACCATTTAATATTGGAAAGGCTGTTTTGAGTGAGTGGTTTTATTCCTTCAGCACAGTGGTTCTTAACTGGGGGCAATTTTGTCTGACCCTCCCCCTGAGGACATTTGGCATTGTCTGGAGATACTTTTGTTTGTTACAACTAGGGTAGGGGACGTAGAGGCAGGGATGCTGCTAAACATCCTACAATGCGCAGGACAACTCCCACAACAAAGAATTATCCGGCCCCACATGTCAATAATGCTGAGGTTCAGAATCCCTGGTAACAACAGGAGTCTTTCTTGATAGATGGTAAAATGTACTGGTTCCTAATGCCATAATTTCAGCTCATTGCATATAACTGAAAACTAATACATTAAACCTCATTTCTATAGCACTTAAAGTAAACAGCCAATCCTTTATAATTCATCTTCTTTTTAATGCATTTTATCTTTTCTCAGATTGTTAAACTGAAAAAGTTTCATGCTTTTAGTATTTGAGTGTAAAACACACAGACAAATGGGACTCGCAATGAAAATCAGTTCATGCAGGAAACAGAAATTATAAATTATAAATTATTTTCCCAGAGTAAGTCAAGAGAAAATTGCTCTGATAAATAACAGACAGCTATTAGAAGATGGAAGCAAACTGAGAGAGAAGATTAAACTAGTAATCTACTTTCCTATTCACCCCAAATTTCTTAAAATAACTATGCAGAAAGCCAATTAAAAAGACCAAATTCAGGGGGGCTGGAAAATGAAGGATTAGAGGTGACCTCCTGGCTCTCTGCTCCCAGAGTGGGAGGTGAAAAACATGGACACCCACACGCGAGTGAGGCGCTCTCCCACAGGATGGGCTTTGTGAATCTGCAAAGAAGCAGCGAGGGACAAGCAGCGCCGCAGATAAAGTAAGGAAAACTGGAAAAACACCCGCAAACTGGAGAGTGCGCGACAAAGGGAAGTGCAGCGAGGGTCAGCCGCGCCCGGCAGCGGGCTGGCCCGGGCAGAGAGATCTGACTCACAGGAAGACGACTCTTCCTTCACCAAACCCCACTCCCATGCAGGCAGGGAAGTGCCAGAAGTCGGAGCAAAGCGGTAGCACAGACTGCCGAGCGGTGGGGAGCCGAGACAGGAGCGGGTCCATTGTGAATGCGCTGGAGAGCGGCGCCGGGGCAGCATCGGAGGGGAGGGGCCGTGCGGAGCAGGCACTCCGTGGATCGGAGGCCGCCAGAGCCCACAGGGGAGAGTTTGGAGGCAGCTTCTCGCCACAGGAGACCACC
>CAUYSK010020040.1:0-29230 GCA_963575035.1 Avahi laniger | reverse complement strand
TGTATGTTACCCTTGCCCCCCGCCCCCCTAAGTCCGAGTTTCAAATATGTCCATCCTTTGGGTGGTGCGCGTTGCCCTCTTTGTGTATGCATATACCCGTCCCCTCCTCCCCCCTCCCCCCTGCCCGAACCCAATAGATGTTAGTCTTATATGTGCACTTATGTGTTGATCAGCTAATACCAATTTGATGGTGAGTACATATGTTTGATGGTGAGTACATGTGGTGTTTGTCTTTCCATTCTTGGGATATCTCACTCACATTTTTTATATAAACACTAGAGTATTTCCTTAGGGTCTTTCACTTAATTTCCCATTTCCCAGATTGTACTTGACTAAACTACCATGTGTGTTTCATGACCCTCAGATGTGCCTACTACACATCAGTTGCTTATAGGTATTGGCAGTAAAGTCACACTTTGGAGGATTTAGGCCACAAAAAGAAACAAAAACCTTTTTCAGGCTTCACTCTCAAATCTCAACCAGTGATCAGAATGGCACAGCCCCATGAAGAGTCCACAGCTCTGTGCATATGTGAGTCTTGCAAGCACAAGGCAACTTACTTAGGCCTCCCAGTTAGAAAATTCTCCAGGTGAGGGGACTCTCTCTAGCATGAGGGGAAGGCTGAGTATTCTCCCCAAATCCTGCATCCCAAAGGAAAGGAGTTACCTCTTCTTCTCTGACACCTACTAAAACAAGCGGCCAAGGTCTTCTATAAATAATTTTCTCTGCCCTCTAGTCTGAAAGCAAAGTGACTTTTTCTTAAATTACAGGGTTTCTTTCCCATTCTAAGAGAAACACCTGACAATTACAGACAAGTTAAAATATTCAAAGATCTATATAGGAGATGCTAATGGTAGGAATTTATAATACCCTGGCCTATTTCCTTTCTATCTCTTTTGTGCATACAGTTTTCATACCATACAGTGTTCTACTTTTGCCTGTAATAGACAGTTATTTTCTAATGTCTAAAATGTTTTTGAAACTGTTATATTTAATGATACATAGTATACCTTATACCTATCCCATAACTTACATAATCATTCTCATGATTGCTTTACAGAAAGGTATATCAACTTCCATGTCTACCAACAGTGTATGAAAATCCTCCTTACTTTATCCTTACCAGCTCTGGTCACTAAACTTTCAAAATATTTACCCATTTTCCAAGGAAAAGACTGCATTACATTTAAATTTGCCTTTCTTTGATTACTAGCTATTACCTATTGGCCCATATATATTTCTTCTGTGAATTATCCATTCTTTTATCCATTTTTCTATTAGAGTTTAATGGCTTTCTGGTGGGGTTTAATGGCTTTTCTCACTGAGTATAATTTAGTTTAGCTTGACTTGCATTTTGTTGCATGCCCCCTTATGTCAGGTTCTGAAATTAACTGAGGATCTTGTCTGTCCTTAGAGATGACAGTCTTCCTTATTTCCCTGCCCCTCAGGCTCCATCTCTGTTGCCATAATTATGCTGACATGAGACATCTTGGTCCCTAACATCAAATATTCAGTGTTGCTACCAGGAGCTGGAGGTTGACTATCCCAGCCTCTAAAGGTGGTGGTCAGTAGCAGGTTATATCCTATTAACTAACCATTTCTGACAACTGAAAGTAGAAATCAAGTGCTAATATTCTCTGGGGAGTTCTGAATCACTCAGGAGATGGGGAAAGACACCCAGTGGCTGAATGCTGAGAACTAATCTAATTGGTATCTTTCTGTGAAAACAGCTTAATCTTCCAAGGTGCTTGTGTATTTGGTTTCAAGTAAGGGTCATAGCTGGAGAAGGAGAAAGAACTATTACAGCTCTCTGCCTGCTTCTAGACCAACCTCCTAGTACCTGAAACCCTAGAATTCTCTGCCCAAAGGGCTCTTAGCCTACTTTCTGAGCCCATGCAAGTAACACCACCAATATGCAAACCCCTATGCCTGAAGGGCAACAAGGGTTGCTATTTGCAAGGATATGGCTAAAACATGGATGTATGAGTTGGGCTGTCTGCCTGCATGCATGAGGCCCCCTGCCATGCAGTGCAGAGCTGGGGAGTAGACAGAGGGAGTCAGAGCACAGGCGTGGACTTATCTCTGTGCTGCCATGTTGAGGCCTGGGAGCTCAGAGTCATCCAACACATCTAAATTTGAAGTTGGCTTCCTAGGTTGCTGTAAAGATATATTATTCAAGATAGTACAGAATGTGTTTAACAGTTTGTTAGCTTGCTACATTAATTTTAAATATCCAGACAAAAGATATGTGGGCACCACAATGTTAGAATGAGTCCCTGAAAGAGAAGAGGCTGGAGTGGAAGCGGCCTTCAAATTGGGACATACATACCTCATGTAAAGGCAGGACACTGGATTTGTCCTAAAGGCAATGAGGAACCACTGAAGGGTACGATTCAGGGAAGGAATATGATCAGATGATTCAAAAAGATTGCCCTCCAGCTGTGCAGAAAGTGAGCAAATTGGGATCGGCTCAGAGGACCGGTGAGAGTAGAAGCAAAGAAACCATCTCCTTTAGGTCCTTGTTCCTCAATGAAGTCTTCTTTGGGTCACCCTATTAGAAGACTACAACTGTCCCCTGGCACTCCCTACTCCACTTCCCTGATTGGTTTTTCTCCTTGGCATTTATTACCATCTGCATAATGTATTTCATTATTTATTGCCCATCTTCCCTCACTGGAAAGTAACTTCAATGAGCGCAGGAATTTTTGTGTTCATTTCACTGCTGGGTTTCAAGTGCCTAACACCACACCTGGTGCATACAAAGACTCGGTGCATTGAGAAAGTAGAGGTAGCAGTTAAGGGTATGGAAACGAGAACCAAACTTTCTCGGTCTGAGTGCCAGCTCCACCATTTACTTACTGTGGAACCTCTCTGTGCCTCAGTTCCGCACTGTAAAATGTGAATAACAAAAGAAACTACATTACAGGGTTGGCTGAAAGGTTAAGTTTGTTAATATGCAGAAAACGCTTACGGTGGTGCCAGACACACAGTTTGTACTTAAGCCTTGGCTGCCATAGGAGATGCTGTTGATTCCCCACCTAGGGCCCCTGTATTGACCACTGTGCCTATCCTCCAGCTCTGAGAGTGTTGCAGCTGTCAGATTATGCCCGTGAGCACCTTTGGAGTCCTGCCTTTGTTCGATGAGCACAACTCCTCCAAGAGAAACCTGTTACATCTCCACTGCAGGGCTGGCCAGTTCCTTTCTTGGACAAGTGTGCCAAAGCCCGGCCCCATTGCCTCAGAGCAGAGCAACTGGGAAGCATGACCCATGTCCATAGCCTCCCCAGTCCCCTGGTAAGGCTACAGCTAGACTTTATTTGAGACCACATCCTTACTGGGTCTTCCCTCTTTCCCAATTCTGCTTCTGTCACTCCCTTACAAGTTTTCCTGAATAGCAGGCCCTTAATAAATCATTTACACCCAAATCCTCATCTCAAGAAACATAGCCTAAGATAGTCATTTTTATTATTGTTTTATGAATAATAATGTAAATATAAATGATACACAGTTGGCCCCCTGTATCCATGAGTTTTGATCCTCACAGATGTGAAACCCGCAGATACAGAGAGCCAACTGAGTATGTCATACATATGTGAAATTTGGAAGGAAATCTGATAGATGGTCTGGAGATTAAAAGAGAAACCTAGACTGGAAATTTTGGGAGTCACACAAGTGCCTGGCACACGGTAGATGTTCAATAACATTTGCTGAATGAATAAATCCATGAAAGAGTGAGTGGGAATTGATGTGCTCAGAAGTGAGAGAGATCACCCAACAGAAACGAGGAAAAGAAGAATCACCTTCGGAGTCGAAGATAGAACTAGTGGGAAAATCAACATTTAAGAAATGGGAGAGGAAAGTAGATGAGCACAAGGAAAAAACACAAAGAGGTTGGAGAGAACCAGGAGCGGCATGAATTCAAAGAAATAATGGAGGAGAGGATTTCAAGAAGGAACCACAGTGTCAAATGCTGCAGAGGTAGGTCACTAACCAAGACCAGAACTATTGCATTGAGCAACAAAGAGGCCATAGTCCCACAGATCACGGCAGTTTCAGTAGGGCCAGAATTAATGTTGGAGCAGGGAAAGCAGTCTTCCTAATTGATCTCTGGAACGATGAGAAGGAAATGTCAGAGTCACGGAGGCTGCGTGTGGTGCACTCCCACTTCCTGGCCCCATCTCCGCCACTCCAGAAGTGGCCAGGGTCTGCACGGTGCTCTCTGGCTCCCCCAGTCCCCACAGGGGCTCCCAGCCTGCCCTCCCCAGGGATCCCAGACCCCCTGCCTTCTCACTCACTGTGCTCAGATGGTGGCAGTTTGAACAAACCAATTCACGCTGGAATGTAATTAACAGGTAGCCCTCCTTTTCCATTTAGGAGATTTACCTTGTCAAAGATATTTTTTAGCCCAAATCGAATTCTCAGGGGCAGAATTTTGCATTGTGTATGGTGAGGATGGGAGCACAGAAAGGTGACCTTTGGAGCAGCAGCCTTTAAATGCACTCAGGAGAGGAAAGGACAATGAGCAACCCCTCCCCAACCCCTCTCAACCCCTGCTTGAGAGGATTAAGGCAGTCACTGTTCCATCTCCCTGTCCCCACTCCATCCCGATTGTTTTCCATCCGGGGCTTGGGCCCCCATGGGCCCCTTGGTCAGCTTCTCACCCTTTGTGATAAATTACAGTCTCTTCAAACTGAGCTGTGATCTATTTCATAGACTCTCCAGGGCTCCCGCGCCCAGGAGTCATAAACGTATACTGAATGACCGGATGATTGATCAGCTGTTTCTTGTACTCAGTTCTAGACCATTTACTCTTTTGTTCATTAAATGTCACTGGGGCTGTTTTCACTCAGCAACCTGTGCTAACTCAAGAAAAGTGTTTTCACCACTTTATGCCAATGCTTCTCAAACTTTAGTGACTTTATCACCCAGGATGCTTGTTTAAAAATGCTGATTTCAGGGAAGGCTTCCAGATTTTCTGGGATGAGGCCCAGGAATCTCCCCCAGTGATCCAAGGACAACACTTAGACTCTCTTAGGTGTGGTTTATGAGAGTTTAATGATAAAGACTCACTTTGTCTAAATCAGACATTAGGATATGAATTAATAAACAGTAGGTAACACACAATTATATCAGACGGAATAACAATGAAATAAGTCAGAACATCATTTGCAAGGTGAAACAATAGCTACAGCATACAGGAGCCTGCTGAAAATGTTAGCGAGTTTCTCTCTCCATAGCCTCATGCTCTCCCCAGTGAAGTCATTTATTATAGAAATAGGCTTGGAAGGATTTCTGCCATTGGAGTAAATGTCGGATCCTCTTTGGAAAGACTGAGCTTCTCCTCTCTTGGCCTAAGGAGGCTTTGCCTGAAGGGCTTGGCAGCTCCCCCTGTGCCCAATGCTGCTGATTGTGCTCAATCAGACACCTGCTGGAAATCTGCTTTCCTGGGCTCCCCTATCTACTTCTAAATTGCCATGAAATCACTGGGGAGTTTCTGCTTCTTGTCATACACCTGACATGGCAGCCTCATCTCAAACTCTAAGCAAGTCCTAGATGTCTTTCTAGGTGCCTCTTAGGTCCTGGGTCCATATCTGATGCCCCCAGAGTCATCTCTTGACCCACTGGGCTGTGAGCAATATGATGGCCGGCTCTAGGTCTGATGGATCCAGGTGTAGAGGGCCTTGTAGACATTTACATGGCTTCCAGAGGAGAACCTAGTTATGAAGGGGCTTCATAAATAATATGGCATCACATAAATATTGCATATTATCCATTAATTCATTAATACAACAAATATTTATTGAGCAGTTACTTTGTGGCTGGCCCAGTACTAAGCATCAGGGATATATAAATGTGAACAAGACAGAAACATGAAGGTTGGCTGGGCATGGTGGCTCATGCCTGTAATCCTAGCACTCTGGGAGGCCAAGGCAGGAAGATCACTTGAGTTCAGGAGTTCGAGATCAGCCTGAGCAAGAGCAAGACCCCGTTCTCTACTAAAAATAGAAAAATTAGCCAAGCGTGGTGGATGTGCCTGTAGTCCCAGCTACTTGGGAGGCCGAGGCAGGAGAATTGCTTTAGCCCAGGAGTTTGAGGTTGCTGTGAGCTAGACTGATGCCACGGCACTCTAGCCTGGGCAACAGAGTAAGACTGTCTCAAAAAAAAAAAAAAAAAGAAAGAAACATGAAGGTTACATTCTAGAAGGACAGATGGACATAAGATAATAGCTAGATAAAGAGAATAAATGCAAATTATGATAAGTCTTAAGAACTTAGGTGGTCAGGGCAGGCCACTTGGGGGGCTGACATTTAGGCAGAGACCTAAACTATGAGAAGGAACCAGCTAAGAGACCACTGAAGGAATAATCTGGGCAAAGGCCCCGAGGAGGCAAAGCGCTTGTGTGCGAGCTGCTCTTCCTCTGCAGGGAGGAAGCAGAAGTCGTGAACTTCTGTACGGAAGCAGAACAGCAGCCATCGTGGGGCTGGGGCTCTAAATCTTGAGGACCTCAAACCCTCAAGCTGGACAGACATAAAATAACAGCCAAACTACTGAAACCTGAAGCGGCTGCTTTGGGGGAAAATGGGACGTATTCAAATATGAATGATAAAAGATAACTTTTACTGAGCACATGATGCTTTGTGTGTTAAACATTTTATATGCACTATCTTATTTATTCTTCACATGAACTATCCCACCCTATAGCTAAGAAAACTGAGGTTCAGGGAAGTTGCTTTAAGTCACCAGTAAAAATCAGGATTTGAAGCTAGGTGTTCGACTCTAGTATCTGTGCATGAAACCACCACCATGTTATCCTGCCTCAGAAAGGCACAGAACGCTGGAGCTTGACGAAGCTTTGCTGCTCATTCTTGCAAGCCCCCTCCTGCCAGAGCTGAGGGCAGCAAGTTTCAGAGGAGAGAAGTGACTTGCTGTGGGTCACACAGTTCGGTGGATGTCTTAGCCATTTAAGCCAGGCATCCATCCAATTGTCAGCCGTTGGACTCCAGATCTTCTATTAAGCCATGAGAACTCTGGAACTAATATGAAGAAAATTTCTCGCTTGTAGAAGCAAACATCAAATAACGTGGTTTGGAAGCCCAGGGTAACCTGTGTGAGCACTAAAGCCCCTAACTCAGGAATGAGGTCCATCCTGCCCGTGGTTCCCGCTGTGCTCTGGCCTGAGCACAGAGAGATGGCCTGATCCTATCTGTCCCGGAACCTGTGATGCCTCCTGAGATTTACCCCATTTCTATGAAAGTCTGGCAGATTCTCACTTGAAACAGCTGTTGGGATAAATATAACATTGAATCAACCTGATGGCAGGTGGGGGCGTAGAGATCCACAATGAGCACCACCCCCAGCGGGCCAGCCAAGGAGACAAAGGTTTCTGCTTAGCTCCTTAGTGTGTGCTGCTGGGCTGGTTCAGCCGGCACTTGGTGTGGGGGTCCAGGAAGGCCTAGTGCTTGGGCTGTGGTGGAGCAAAGTGAACCACCACATCAGACCTACTCACTGAGGTGTCCAGGGAAGGTGGCAAATTGAGCACTGGGGTAGGGAGCTAGATTGGTCACTGAGGAGCAGATGACAGAGAGGAAGGACAAAGCAAGGTAAGGGTCCCCGTTGAAGGAGGGTGGCCCTGGCCCTGACATAATACAGCTCTGGTCCTGCAGGAATAACAGTGCAGGCTGGCTTGGAGGGATGATCTGGGGAAGTCTTATCGTGGTGCCTGGACAGCCTTGAACACCTGGACACTGTTCACCACAAGCAGACAGAAACAGAAAAGGGCGGAGGGAAAAGTTGTCCCAAACAAGTCATCCACTTCGCACTTTCCCCCAGAACTGTGCTGCACCCATGTCTCCCTGAAATGAATTCATGAGCTGAGTTCTTAGTTCAGAAGACAGAAAGGTCCCTGGAGTTCTGAGGAGAAAACACTTCCATTCCCCTAACCCATTTGTGTGTGAGTTCTCCAGCCATGCTCAGACACACAGTCTCTGGCTATGGGATGCAGATTTTGCTCAAACGCTTGCCCCTTATAGCTGGGCCATGTTAACCCGGCTTCCCATGCTGAGCACTGCTATTCTAACAGCACCAGCTGTTTCCAATTGACTGCCCCAAGCCAGACCACACCCACTTTCCTCAACAACCAGAAATCAGCAGGTGTTAAAGAAAGGTGTTAAAGACACATTAGCACCTGCTTTAAGCTTTCCAATTGGTATCAAAGAATGTTAGAGGAGCAGTGCCTTCGCCACTTTCTGGGAATGTGTAGTGGATGAATGTTTGCTCCCACGGAGAGTTCTCAAACTTGTCTTTCACGATGGGGAGGTCCCCCAGAAGGCTGGATGTCCCGAGGCAGGAGAGAGGTGGGACGGCTCCCTTTGCCCGTTGTGCGCTCTCCCCAGACTGTCCGCCATCCGCTTTCTGTCCAGATGCGATTCAGCTGCCGTCAAGGCCTCCACGGGATCCACATGAATCCATCCAGAAGTGGCGGTGGTGGTTCTCGTTTACTGGAAGACACCCTCAATCCTCTTTCCCAGGCTATTACCGTTCCAAAGAGTTGGTGTCTTTTCTACCCACTTAACAACACATCTTTTGCCTCTGTACCTCTGACCTCTGATGCCAGGCTGGGCCGGTGGGGGCACGGGGAAGGGTGGTGCAAAGGTAACATTTTATTCTAAATCTAAGCTTCAATTCCTTCTCTGTAAAGTGGGGAGATTCTGATTAGTTGGTTTGGGGTTGGACTTAACAGTTTTTGAAAGTTCCCTTTGGTGATTCTAAAGTCCAGCCATGGTTAAGTGCTACCGAAGGGAAGGTTGTAGAGATTTGTTTCCTCATTTCCGGGTCCAGGAACTACCCCCCTTGCCAGGTCCCCACACTCAAGTTTGCCAGAAGCAAACCCAATTCTTGACTGTCAGAGTCCCAGGAATACACTAACTGGAGACCAAATGAGGAAGGTTTATGGTTTCTACCTCTTTAAAGTCCGCTACCTAATTCCACCCAAATAAGGCTGTTATAAAAACATGTCTGATTGTTAACACCAGAAACAGGGATGTGACCATTTCTCTTTTTCTTCTCTGGACAGGCGTGGTGAAGTATTAAACAGCACAGACTCAGGCCCCAAGGTTACACCCAGCATTCCCAGGCATGGCCATAAAGTGACAGGTCCAGAGGCCTAAAATCACACAGCAGGATCTCTGCATCCACATACCAACTTGTCTTCAATGCTGCCTTTACACAGAACACTTTCTAAAAACCAAGTCTGCTCAGAAAGAACAAGGACTTTCCATGCTGCAAATAGTCAAAAGAGCATGCCACAGCTGAAGGGAGCTCCCAAAGAGAGTTCCAGGAATGGTGTGGGTGACAGCAGATTTGGGTGAACACACACAGCCTTCCAAAGGATGCCCGCCTCAGAGGGGCCAGCCTGGGCCCACTGCACAAGCCCTGATGTGTTTGTCCATCGGCAAGATCATCTTACAGCTGCACGGGCTCTGAAACACAACTTCCATTCACCAAAGGAAGAGACCCACTTGTTGAATCAGAGTGGCCTGTGGGCACGGCTTTTGGAAGGAGCTACTCTTAGCTAGGAGAAGACGCCGGAAACTCAAGGACTAGAACCATTGCTCCTAGAAGTCTGGGCTGGCTGGCCAGGGAGGAAAGGTGGCAGAGGTTCAAGTGGGGGTGGGATGGAAACTGACATACCATTTCAGGACAGCAGGCTTGTGCCCTATTCCCCACCCTCCCACAGAGCTGTCCCTCCCTTCCTCCTGGGCCATTCAGAACGTGGTTCTGAATGTACATGGTTTACATTCAGAACATGAAACAGAAATGAAATGGAAACCAAAGCAGCAGAGGGAGAGAACAAACTGGAAACCCCAAACCACACCCTCTTCACATAGCCCTCCCACCTTCCCCAGCCCTCCTCCAACAAACCCCAGGGCTACTCTCCTCTGGCCTTCTCCATCTATTCCTTCTCCCCGCCCCCCAGTCAGGCTGTATGAAAAGCAATTCATTTCATAACTTAAGATGTGTCATTCTGATCACTGCACATACATTTGTGAGGAGCAGACCAAAAACAGAGACTGCATTGCAAAGACCGTGACCTCTCTGAGCACAGAGCCTCAGCTACCCTCCCATAAGACACAGGGAGGAAGAGAAGAGAGCTAATGGGACCCAGGGGGTTGCAACAGTGCGGCACACACTGCCCCAACTCAGGTGCTGCCTCTGGCCCAGAGACGCAGCAACAACACTCTCAGCCCAACCCACTCCTGCTGCCATTACGACTCCTTCTCACACTCTTGCCACATCCCGCCCTCTCCTGGGAACCCTCACTCTCCAGCCCGGCTCTGGTTTCCTCGCAGGGCAGGTGGAATCCTCATTAATAAACCACACACTTCCTCCAGGAAACAGCCCTTGGTGGGGGTGTCCTACGCACACCTCCTCTCCTCCCCCTCCTCTTTCTCAAGTAGCAATCACTTTCTGGAAAGCCTAGTGCTGTTTGCCTGCAGCACACACAGGCACATGCACAACCATCCCCACCAACACACAATACTACCCCTCACACAAAGTCACCCCCCAGGCTGTGCCCACCGGCTTTACAAACCAGTGCAGGGACTCCATCCATGGCCTGCAGCCAGCCTGCCTTCCCCGTGACACCCAACCAGGGCTGCCCTGGCAGAGGAGACTGTTGCGGTCTCCATGGTTTACATGGAAGAAAAACCCTGTGATGTCTCAGGCACTACTGGGGACCTGGGAGCAGCAAGGGAAGTCAAGGAGAGGTGGGATTGGGGGGACCCCGTTGTGGGGGTGCACATGTGGAACTTGAAATGGAACAGGAGGGCCAGCACCCAGGGCTCCAAACCAGAACAAACTAGGCTGCCCTGCGACAGCTAGCTCAGAGGCGCTGAAAGCTCACGTGCAGGTGGAAGAAGCCCTTCACTCATGCTGCCAGGGAAGCCCTGACCCCTGCTCTGGGGACCCTGCTGCCCCACAGGCTTTGTCCCTGACACAGGGAAGTGCACAGTTGCAGCAAACCCAGAACTGGCATCCTGGCCCTAGCAACACTACCAGCCAGCGGGGTGGTCCTGGGCACATCACCGTACCCCTCTGGACAGCACAGGACAGCACTCTGACCTTTGAAAGGGAAGGGGTCAGCTGGCTAAACTCTACAACCCCTTCCTGCCTTAAGCCCCAGGATTCTAATCCATCTAATACTTTACGATCCAGGTCAGATTTTACCTCCAATAAATTCTCTCTGATTAAGTCCATTTAACTGGTATGCTCATGTGACCACTGCCTTGGCAACATTTAGTTTTTGTCTTTTCCCGTGGATCCGGGAACCTCAGCCAGACCACAGACCTTTCTGAGGGCAAGAACTGGGTCCCTCCCCTGGCCCCCTCCCCTGTGAGTCTGCAGGTTCAGCCAAAGGATCATTTGCCCATGCCCTCTGAGTTGGTCTGTATGTGAGAACTAAACAATCATCCCGTGTATCCACAGAGTTAAATCTGGACTGATTGGCAGCCACTCTAACGGAGCGCTCCATCACGGTCAGAGCTGCGTGAGGGTGAGGAATGCTCTTGCCTTCCTCCAAGTCCAAAACAGGGAGTTTCTCTTCAGCAAATAAGGCTGCAGCCTGAATTTCCTGCAAAAGAAAACAGCCTGCAGTCTGGTCTGGAGGTTGAGGACATTCTCTTCCTGTTCAGGGAACCAGGGTGGAGCCTGCCACAGCGTCAGGTTCAGGCCGTGTCTCAGGCACCAGGCCAGACCCTGGCACGTGAATTACTAGCAAGGGGAACAGATAAAATTCCAGCTCAGGTGAACGGACCGAGAGACAAGACGGAGAAAAATGCACTGATTTTAGAGTTTTTGAGTAACTCTCTAAATGAAGGCTGGTTCTCACTTGACCTAGAACAAATGCGGGGGAAGAGGGAGGAGAGAGGCAGGAGGGAGGCTCTGAAAAAAAAAAAGAGAGGCCAGATCCGTCAGGACACACGCTTGGATTACGTCAGTAAATTATCCGGAAAAACATTTGTCCTCACTGAGTCACCGTGGCTGATAAAGTGCTCTCGTCTGCGTTCCAGGAGAAATGGGGCTGGCTGTCATACTTGCTCAATTTAGAAACAGAAATACACCTCCTTGGTGAGGCAGAGTCCACTCCCGGCTCCCTCGCAGGCACCTGCCTGCTTCATCCCTCAGCAGAGGGCTCTGCCCCCTCTCTGCCACAGAGCCAGTCCGCCCACCCCGGGCCTGGGCAGCTGCTGTGGGTAACAGCCCCTCATAGAGGAAAGAGGACATCCTGAAGGAGACTTCAGTCTGGCCTCCAGGACTTCATATCTGAAAGACAGACCCTGGCATTGGCCCCGAGGAGTCTGGGGGGTAGGGGTGAGGCCCTGCCTGCCACTTCACCCTGGGGAGCTCCCAGTCTAACTGCATTCAGCAACCTGCAAGGTAGTGCTGCACGTACTTGGGAACAAGACCCCCCCGTCCCTCCCCTCAACATGTTTTCCCTCCATCAGAGAGAAAGCCTGCTGGACAGTGTGATCTCAAAGAAGAGATGGGTCCCATCCCCACTATGTGATGAGTTTTCTAGACTCAAACATCTTCAGATTTGTTCAAATCATTTGTTCTGCTTAGGTAACGGTGGATTTTTAAGAAAGAAATTCTGGGGAAAACTTTTTATCTAAAGCAATCCAAGAAGAGATGAGATGAGGAGAGAAAGGTGAGGGAGACCTCCTTCTTTCAGTAAAAGTGACTCTGCCAAACTGATACGGGCATTTTCTGCAGCTGGCAATCATATTCACCAGAGGTACACTTTTGGCAACGAAGCCTCGTAGGTGGTGATGATGTTCTCGTTCTTATCTTCCATGTTCAGAGAAAGAAAACAGTGTCTGAAAGGGAAGGCTCATTGCAAAGACAAATCATCTTCAGTGTTTTATCTTCAATGTCTGTGGCTGATGGGGGGAAAAAACGGTGAGGGAGGTGGAGGGAGTTCTAAGAGACAAGTACACTTGGCGCACTGTGACTTCAGGTCTACCTAGGACTGAAGACAAACCCATAGGAAGGGCTTTCTGTTTTTGTTTCTGTTTTAATTTTTAAAAAGGTTTGATTTTATGAAAGAAAGTTAAGAATTATTATAGAAACACCACATTATTTAGCTATTTATTTTCTTCTCAAAATTAGCGTCATTATAAAATTCCAAATTTCAACTGGTAATTATTGCACCCATAGGCTAAACTTTTTCACAAACATTATTTTCTTTAACCTCTACTATAGTTCTTTGAGAAAGATTGTATTCAACCCATTTTGTAGTTGAAGGAAAATAATCATTGCTTACTGGTTACTCAAATTTCAGTGTTTCAACAGAATTTTAAAATGTAAAGCCTGGGAAATCCAAGATTTAATGAGGAGAGAGCAGAATATTACCATTGGGAGCCTCTGACAAAACTCATCTGTCTTCTTGGGCAGCTGACCCGAGGTACTCTACCACTTGGTGGCAGCATACCTAAATTGCCAAAAGTGTATATATTATAATAAAGACATTCTGTCTACAAAACTTAAGTGTCATAACATGAAGTATCAGTACCTAATACATGCCTGAAAACATAAACAACTCCAAACACCAGTGAAGGGTACACAATAAGACCTAATCAATGACAGGTGAAAATTATCATTTAACGGGGAAGAGAGAAACAGCCCCAAATCTGGAAACTACCAAGTAAAAAACCCATCTTTTTTCCCCAATACTAGGCTGTCTCTCCAGCATCTATCTTCAGGGAACTCCTTTATTTCCAAAATTCCAGCCAAATGAATCCCAGCTGAATTTAAATCATCCTGATTACCCAGCATGAACTCCAGAAAAACCTGAATGCATCAGATCTCATTTCGCCTGACATATTGAAGTTGCACTAATCAAGGTGACACCAGACACTTCTGCTTCCTAATCAGCCTGCTCTCGGTGAGCCATAGACTCCAGTAGCCTAAAAGAGAAATTAAATGACCACACCTAAGCTTTAGAGGCTCATTTGACATTGCTGCCCAGAGACAAACTCTACTTTAAGTAGGCCTAACTTTCTCGAGGGAAGGCAGATAAGGACTCCAGTTCAGATAAGCACAGGGGAGGTTAACAACCACTTTGAGCCAAGTCAGGGACTGACTACACAACCAGCCAAGAGCTGAAACACATCCAGAGGCAAAACTAAAGATTCACCAAGGGAAGAAACAATCAAGCCCTTTCTAGATTTCATATCAGATCCTAATTTAATGCATGACCCTAATAAGGGGCCATATTAGTTCAGGAAAGTAAAAAGAATCCTAGCCTAGGAGACTCCATAGCGCAGTCCCTGTGACCAATTCCTTTAGTCTTTCCAAAGCCAGGATCAGGTTTAGGTACATAATATATGGCCCTAAGTTAGAGTTTCTTGATGATGGTGATAACAATGTTTGCACAGTGGTGCCTGGGCAATGATAAACAAATAAACTTAAATTGGGGAATTGTAAAGAATTGGAAGTTTAAGGCAAGTCATACTGGAAATACGAACTGGGAAATTCAGAAAGCTAGTGGTTTGTTTCATTAGCCTTTTAAAAAAAAGAAAAGTCCATGATGGCTACAAATCTATCCCAAATAAATCACTTAATATATAGACAAAGATTTATATACAATGATATTTACTGAGGGTTATTTATGACAGTGAAGCTTTGGAAATGACTTAAGTGTCTAAAGACAGGATTAATTGAAATATGATGCATCCCAAGATATATTATTATATGTGAAAAGTTTTTAATGTTATGAAAAGATTCTTATGGTATAATGCTAAATGGAAAAAAGCAAGAAGCAAGGTTGAATAAACAATTCAATTCTGTTTTTAGAAAAGACAAGAAGGAAGTATGTCAATGTATTGGTTGTTATTATCTCTCGGTGGTACAGTTACAAGTGATTTTTAAAAAATTTTTTACATTTTTCTACATTTATTTTCTCTGGTAAAGAAATACTTCTCTAATTTTAAAAAATAGGCCAAGACTTTGTCACACTTTTAGGCACGTACATTCATTCGTTCAGTATTTATCACACACCTACTCAGTATTACTGACCCTACAGCTATAACTATCACTCCTGATTCTAACCCTAACCGTAAGCATAATCCTAACCCTAACTTTGACAAAGCAGTGCTAGGGACAATGAAAGACAAGTGACAAAATAAGGTCATTACTTTCAAGCAAGGCAAGGGAAAGAAACTGCCACTTGTCATTGGCTCCTTCTGTGTGTTGAGTCCTGGGCTAGGTACTTCATATGTGTTGTCTCATGTAACTTCACCACCGTTGTGTTTAGTAATGTCTTTATGCCTATTTTACAGGGAGGAAACTTGTTAGCAAACATGCACATTCCTCCTCCCAGAAGGGAGTCTTCTGGGAGTCCTTCCTCCTGGGCTGGAACCTTCTGCACAATTTCCAGGTGTCAGTATTTTCTTTGAGCCCACTCTTGCCTTCTCTGCGAGTCCACAGTTCCATTCCCACCAAGTCAGTGTCGATCCTCAAAGTCCCTTCCAAGATTACACATGGGAGACGCATGTGAAGGAGAAACAATACCTCCTCTTATTAGGAATTCTTTTGTCCAGTACTGGGTCCTTGATTTATCGTCATACAAAGGCATTTAGTGGTTCCTGGAATAAGCAGGACTGCTTCTCATAGTTCCTTCATGACCAAGTGGTTTCCGCCTCTCATTGCTCCGGTTATTGTTCCCCAGGGAATCACAAATGTTTGTCTCTCTGCATTTGAAGCGTCATGGCCGGCTCTTCCCCCGCTCCCTACAACAGGTTCCTTTCCACAGTGTTTCCACAAGCCCTCTGGCCCCTCAGCCCCATCAGGACTGTGCAGGCAGAGACACAGACCTGCCAAGTCCTACCGTGGTGGCAGGGCCATGGAAGAGACCCAACCTCCAAGTGCATATTAGTTGAGCACTGATTCCGGAACTGTGCTTCTGACACCAGAGCCACACAGAAGCTGGAAACAGGCAGGTGAGTGAAGGGAACATCTCAGACTCAAGGAAAATGAACAGGGGGACCATTGCTACAGTACTGTGGTGACCACCCCACCAAGCCAGCTTTACATTCTGGGTCCCTGCTACTGATGGTCTTTTAGTCATCTCCTTAAATAGTTTCTAAATGCTTTTGCTTTTTCCCTGTATCTCTTGGTGTAATTTGGTAAATAAATCATAGTTGACTATCACCCACAGGTGAGCATAAATGAGCAGACTTTACCCATCTAAAATGAACACAAACACCTGGGGGAGGAACTCTGACGCACCCTACCCACACCCCCGCCCCACCCCCACCTCCTCCATTGTCCTGCACACCCACAGCCACCATGGCTGCCTTGGCCAGCGGAAGCCCAGGACTGAGGTACCTGCCACCCGCATCTCCTACCTGTAGCAACCTTCACACTGATGCTCCAAAGAGAAGCTTCAGGAAAGCAGGCTTGAAGCACGGGTGGTCCCTGCCCACCATCATTATGTCTGCGTGCCCCCGACCCCACACCTCCCTACTATCCTGTTCCAGTCTTAGCCCGTCCTTCAGAGTCTACCGTCTTACTCTCCCCAAACCAGTCCCCTCACTGCCGCCACTGCCACTTCCTTCAATCTGGCCCCTCGTCTCTTCAGTGGGTAAAAGCTCAGGCCCTGGTGCGAGGCCTTCTGGCTGCAGATTACACTGGCTGTGTGCCAACAGGCAAATCACTTAACCTCGGAGTCTCAGTTTCCTCATATGTAAAATGGGAATGATATTAATAATAATACCCATCTCGAAGTGCTGTGAGAATTAAGTTGTTGCATGTAAAATACTTCCAACGTGCCTGGAACTGATTAATAAATGCTGTTATTACTATTACCTTTAACCTACCCTATTAAAACTGCTTCCTCACTTCCTAGACTTCTCCTCCATTCCATCTTCCATTCGGCTGCCAGAGTGAATCTTCTAAAATGCAATTTTAATTGTCATTCTCCTGCTGAAAAGCTCTTCACCAGCTCTTGATTGCTTATCAGTAAAACTTCTTAACTGGATCCACAGAATTCTTGTATGCCTTTCTGCCCCATTTCACCTCTCTCTCCAAAGACTCCATGCTTCTGCCATTCTGAGTTTCTGGAACTTAACCTGTACGCCCTGTGACCTCCTCTGCCCCACCCCCAGCCCTTTCCTGAGCACTTCCCTCTGCCCAGGCCACTCCTACCCCTTGTGCTTCTGACAATTCTCTTAATGCTTCCACCCTCTGCTCAGAAAGCACCTCCCTTTTGAAGCCCTCACCCCCAGTTGGCAATGATGCTGGATGTTCCACGTGCTGGGAGTCCCAGCCCTGGGTTCAGTCCTCTGTCTGTGCTGTCTCAGCACTTATGTGCACACCAGACTCCCCCAGACCACAGAAGGAGAAGCAAACTTACATTTGTGGAATCTATTGTGTGCCTTGCACTGTGTAAGAATTTTACATCCTTTACCTTACTTAATACCAATCATTAATCAATTGAAAAGAATTTCATTTATTCTTTGATATCAATATAAATTATGACATCTATTCTAAAGTACTGAGAAAAATAATCATTATTGATTTTCCTCATTGCAGTTAACTAAGAGAAACTTCTCAAGAGACACTTTAGTACTGCTTCATTCTGTCCCCCTCAGTCTGGGCCCATCCAGACTGCTATTAAGTTTCTATTGATAATTTGGTTTTGACCCCTCAGAGTCAAGTTTCTTTTTCACTCAAAATTATTTTTGAAGATTCATCCATGTTGTTGCATATCACTTCAAAAAAGCTAGTCACAGACTAGCTTTGACATATGGTACAATACCATTTTTATAAGGCTCAAAAAAACAGTAAAACTAAACAATATATTGTTTATGAAAACATATGGTAAACTATATAAAAAAAACAAAAGAAAGATAAACATAAAACTCAGGATAGTGCTTATTTCTGGAGGCGGCGGGGGAGGGGGAGGGCGGGGAGGGGTCCTAAGTAGCGTCCAAGGCAGAAGGGATGCTGCTTCTTAGATCGGAGGGCGGCTCTCAAGTGCTCATTTCTCTATGGTGCTTCCTAACTTTCATATACATCTCTTCCTTCACTTGTAGCAAATATTGCTCTATATGTGTGTGCATATAAATATTTTGTTGTTGTTATATTATCACTTTTATCAAGCTCTTTTAGATAGAGACTAACAATTACTGAGTGCCTGGGTGCTACAAAGAGACTGCTAGAAAATTTCTTCCCAATGTGAGACAGACATTCTTTTCCCAAATTAAATTAGAATATTGGACTCAGAAATGTTGAATAATATGCCCAAGGTCTCACTCTGTGCCCATTTCTTTCATTTGTACTTTGAATTGATTCTGTATCTTCTCCCCACTACCCAGTGCCCTGGGAGGCTCCCCCGTCATCTGGTTTCTGGGTACCTTCAGCCAACGACAAATAATGACGGGAGAGCAGAGAGCAGGAGAGTGAGGTCAGCGTGTCAATTCCCCTGCCCCCACCATGCGGTTACCATGAGTTGGTTACGTCTTTCACCGAAGGCCACAGCTCTTGTCAGGCAGCCTCTCACGCAGCTTTTCTTTCTGTTAGAAGTGGCCATGTCTCACCTCCTTGCTCTTTCTACCCCTGAAATACCTTGAGAATCCAAACCTTGTTGGTTCCTCTGTTCCCTGTCCATATCTTTATAAATTGTCCTTCAGTTAAAGTCTCTAAAATTACCCAGGTTGAGTGGCCACATGTTTCCTAACTGCAGAAAGGTAGAGCTTGGTCCAAAGCTCAGTCTCTTCTGTCTATACTAAGATGCCATTCCACGTTTTGCTGCAAAAGCCAATATGACTCTAAGGAAGGTGATTACCAACAATGGCAGTTACTATTGTGATATTATGTTTCTTAGCAGCATAGCAGAACACTCTTTGCTCTTCAGGGCTGGTGTTATATACAGCTAACAACAGGGCACTTAACTAGTATTACACACTAGAAATGTGTGTAAAATGTGGAAACTGTAATAGAATTTATAAACCCTTTATACATAGGCCACAAAGGAAATTAAAAACAGATTTTTAAATGGTGTAAGTTTTAGGCAAATGTAAATAATAACAATGTGCGCTAAATGTTCTCATTGGTCCTATTTTCTGGCCCCTCCCTCACCTTGATTTCTCCCCTTCCTCCCTGCATTCTCCTATAATTGATGATCCCAGAACCAAGGGCGGGGTGCCAACAACACATTTCAATAGGCCTTTATAGCAAGACACATTTGATGATGACAGTTGGGATAGCTCAGGCTGTCTCGTGCTGAAATAGTGGGAGGAAACCCTTGCAGTTTTTAACTCCTCTTCTTTTAACTTTCTGGCTCTCTGCTTATGCCTGTTTTCTGGTGATGCTGCACAAAGATGGTGCTGGCTATAAGCCCAATTTATCTTTTGATGAAATCAGTGGAACAAGAGCAAATGTTATCAAATAATAAGCTGCAAATAAAGGCACCTTGGTTTGTTTGGCATTACAGAATAACCTGTCCTAATTTCTTGTCATCTTTCCTCACCAATATGACACCTGCGTTCCGCGGTGGAACACTCATCATCTCAGTGGCACTGCCAAGAGTGGATTAAGTGGCAGATACATCAATCTGCACCCTTAGGAGCAGCAGAAAGATAATCACGACAAAGCAGGATAACAGTGATGACGAAGAGGAGGAATTCAATGCAGTGAAAATAACCCAGGATTTCTTTACTAGACATAGTACTTAGAAATTCCTATTTAAACACTTAGTCACCTCCCAGTAATCACAGTGGATAGATTATCCACACTGCGGGCTATACCTGAGCACTTGTTTACTCTTGGGTTGGATTTTCTATGTTGTGTTTCAATTTCTAGGGTCATTCATCAGCTGATCGTATCTACATATTTCCTTTCCACTCCTTTCATGTACAAGTAACTGCAAGCAGATAGGAGGCTACAAGGACAAAAAAGCTTAGATAAGTGCAGGATGGATGACAGGAAAGATAACATGAGACCTCATCAAGATCCCTGTCCAGGACCTGGCTGACAGTAGGCACTCGATAAATATTTGTTGGATTGAGTCAGTGGGGTTGTTTGGAAGTTAAATTAGAAGACTTTTAAGGTCTCTTCCTACCTTGACATTCTGTGACTGTTCAGAAGAAGAAGACAGAAAGCCTCGGGAGCACCCAGGAGGTGGATGCCCAAACACACCAGCAGCAAGCCAGGGAGTTTAAAGGGATTCATCGCAGGCCAAGATGGGTTCTGAGTGAGTAACTCAGGACTGATACAAACTGTCACACCCCAGCAGAATCCCTGGTCCTGGGTAATGCCCCATGATTCCCACCCAGAGTCTAGGGGACTAGAAAGCAGTGCTCTTAGGATTTCAGGTGTAGACTGATCTCAAGTGAAATCCCAGGCCTTAACTTATTTAGGAAGCCTGAGAAGGGGGTATGTATGTTGATGGAGGTGGTAATACTCGTTTTGAGGTCCTACATTTTATGATGCATGCTTTTTCCAATATCACAGGATTCTTGGAAATTATCTAAGCCCACCTCTAACCCAGAAAAGGAACTCTTTCTACAGCATCCCTAACAGAGGATCAGCTAGTCTCCAGGAATAAGAAGCTCACTTTCTTCAGAGGCAGCAGCGTTGATGCTGGACAGCTCCCACATGAGCCGGTTCTATCTTCACTTCCAAGGCCTAATGCTAACTTCTACTCACTGATGCAACAGCGACCATGCCTTTTCTCTCGTCTTTGGGGAAGCTCTCCTGAAATCTGAAGTCAGAATCACTTTTTTCTTCCATCTTTATGCCTGCCAGCAAACCTCCCTCATTTCTCCTACTGCAGAGACATGGTTTGTGGGTGCCTTAATGTGCTGCTCCCCTGACAGCACTCTAACTGGTCTACGTGGTTCTTAAAATGGGGCAAGGCGAATGCTGCAGGGTTCAGTGCAGTGGTCCAGATATGGTCTGGCCTGCAGAGAGGAGAGTGGGACTATTTTTTCCTATTCATTTCTAAATTATCGCCACTATCTGTTTAATCATCTGTTCCAGAATGGTGCCAAAAATGGCCATCAAGCTGGCTGCCTCCTTAGATTCTGGGATCCTCTTTCATCGCTCATTTGTCCTTATTTGTTTATCTTCTGCCAGCTGGTTCATCTCCTAGGCTACCAGCGCAGTCACATCCTGGCTGTCTTTTACTGTTACTGAGTAAGAAAATACACAGGTTGTCCCTAACTTTCTCAAAATGTCTATTCCTGCTCACCATGAATCCTCAATCCACCTAGCACACAGAGGCTCTAAATATTTGTTAAATAAATAATGAATAAATACACGAATAAATGAATCTCAAATGACATCTCCAGGCTTGATCACACCAGTCTGTAGCAATCACTCCACCTCCAATGGGAGCCTGTCTTTTTAGCCTCCTAGATCGTGGCCCAGATAAATAATTTCTTCTCATCAGTATCATCTACTAATCTAACTGTTCATTTTCGTAGTCCCCTTCTCTCTCAAAGCCACAACTACACACAAGAGTGGCAAACACTGTGTGACTCATTAAGTTCTTCAGTTTTCCTACCCAAACTTCATTGTCTTGACAACAATTCTGTTCCAGATTCATTTCCAACAGCCATCATGTGTGAACTTATGGCCAACAGAATTAGGAAGTGACTAGTGGGCACAACTAGCTGGTGGACTCTGCAGCCTGCCAGGGACTTGCATTGCTGATGAGCCAGGTCCCTCAGGAGGGCGGCAGCAGGCATCACACAATGATGCTTCCCACTGAAGGTGGCAACAAGACTCTTGCCTGCCACCTGCCAGCACCTGTGAAGAACCTTCTCTGTTTCAAGGAACACAGTGTGCAATGCTCATGACCACCCTCTGAGAAGTAGAGAGCTTGCATCTGGTATGTTCCTTTGGTGACAACGTGTAGTTTCTCCTTTTTCATGACCCTTCCCTCAGGCCCTCCTGGCTTTTGTTCCCTTCACCCCAGCAGAAACTTTGTCTTTGTTAATTGCTCCCAGTCTCTTTTGTTCCACTCTTTGCTTAACAAGTCCAAATGAATGAAAGTGTTCTTCCAACTCTTTCTCCTTTAATTCTAAAGAAGAGATGAGCACGAATTAGCTTCAGGTATGTGATGAACATGCAAGAATGAAAAATGTACCCTTCATATCTCCTGGGATTCCAATTTCTTCTGGCTCCAAAAGAACTGAGAGTCCATCATGGGTCCCTATGAAAACTTCTATTGTAAATTGCCTTAGAAAATGGCTGGTTTTATACCTGTTATTCATATACTTGGAAAAAGTGCTTTAAAAAACTACTTGGCTCCCAAATGGCTAAATTGGTAAATTACCTATAGCAATCACAGGTTATTTAGTCCACCTCCTTGCTTCTGAGACAGATAGGAATATTTCTTCCTATAAAGACCTCTAAAAAAAATGTTCTATTCTTTAGTTCATTGTCTCATGCACTCAACGTTTAAAAGTTCTTCTTTGGATATAACCCAAATTCCTTTTACTGGAGCATAAGACCTTTTGTCCTTTTTCTGGTTCCCAGTGGATATCACTTAAAAAAAAATAGACACCATTCGGCATCTGTTTGTTCGCAGCCTTCTGCTTGAAGTTCTTCAGGGCTTGCCATTCCATTCAGCATCCTTCCGAGCATGTGACGACTGCTCTTAAAGTCCCCTTTACCACCTGCCCATCACCATCAGCCAATCCCTTTACGTTTGTCTTTCCTGCAGCCATCTGAAATGTAGTGCGTGCCTCACTCACACCTGCTGCAGGAACTTAATCAGCACATTCAAAAATTATCCTAGGTCTCCAGCAAAGGCAGAGCTGGACATACAGTGCCTCTTTGTAATTCGCTAATGCTCCCATAAAACAGGAGAGACAAGATGAAGGTGCTGAAAGCCCAAGGCACAACTTTTTATTTGCCACAACAAACACTTCACAGGCTCTGGCCGCTCCAAGAGACAGAGAGCAGCATCCTTGCAGCCAAAAGTGAGGATGGTGAGAGAGCACTGGGGCTAGAGTCAGGGAGTTGAGGTCCAGGCCAAGCTTACCATTGACCTTGTGAGCATCCTACGCCAGCCTAGTTCCCTAAGCAGAACATGACACGTTTTTGCCTGGATTGCTCCTCAGGGCTTGTCCGGCTCTCACGTTCTGTGATTCTCTGACAAGGTGAAGGCCCCTTCTCTCCCTTCTCAAAAGGCATAAACCATGTTCATGGCATGGCCCCCACAGCCCAGACCAGTATTTCTCATGTTTTTTTATTGTTATTGCCCTCTGCCCTGATGGAGCTTTTTAAAACTTTTTCCCCTAATAATCCCACCCAATGAAATTTTAATACCACACATATGCATATTGGTGTGTGTATACGTGTGTATGTGATGTATGTGTATATATGTATATATATTTGTAATTAATATTATACATGAAAGACTAAAATTCTTTTGCTATCCCCAAGAACCAATTTTTACTCCCCTTGGGGGCAATATCATCCCCACGGAGAATGCATGCCCTAGACTGCACTGAGGGCCTCCTCCAGCTGAGTAATACAAGTGGAGTTGTTTACCCCAAACTCTAAAAGCCACAAATCTATCCACAGCCAGAGCTTTTGAAAATAACCTATTATGCAAGTCAGAGTGGAATCCACCCGAGTTCTCATTTGCTCTGGTAAAGAGCAGCTTTCCATCCTTCATCCTCAGACCACACCGTGTCCCAGTGCAGGCCTCGTACTGGTCCTCTTAGCCTGGCTCCCCTTAGCCCTCACCTCTGCCCACAGTTCCCACTTCCTCGCCCACGCATTCACATGAATCCCAGCAGTAACAACGGGAATGACAGCAATGAGGCAAGCAACAGGCGATGGTGTTCCAGGAATAATTAGAATCCACTCTGAGGGCAGAAACGACCCAGGTCCCTGGCCGGGATGGAGCTCCTTCCGACTCACGAGCATCGCTCCCCTCCCCTCCCTTGCAGGCCATTCCCCTGCCCCTTACCTTGGCACGCTGGCCAAATACGTCACAAGTTTCCGCAGGTCTTCTTGTCTTATTCTGTCATGATTGCTGCGAGCAGGGAAGGTCAGAATGGGTCCACCTCGCTTATCACGGCCCCCTGCAGGGAGGAGAAAGAGGAGGGAGTTTAAGAAAACCAGCCGGAAAGTCGGCCATAGAGGAAAAAAAATTCTGGGTGCTGGATGAACAGGCAGAAATACAGTCTGGTCACTGCTTGGGACAAGGCAGGGGGTCTGCATGCAAGTAACGTGTGACCTTGGTCAAGTCTTTTGACTGTTCCGATGCCTCATCTGTAAAAGGCAGATGAAAATTATAGTGGGCACATTACAGGGCTGTTGCAAGGACTGATAAGACAGCACATGGGGAAGCGCTTTGGAAAGTAAAGCTCTCTACAAATGTGGAGATGCAAATGTAGATGATGCTAACTGTGATAACTGTTCTTATTGAGAAAACAAGCTGGTTGAAAGTGCTACATTCTTTGGAAATAGACTTCCAATTCGCTTCTCTTTGCAGACCTCTGTGAGGTAGGAGTGCTCGTGATGAACTGACCACGATGGGGAGAAGACCTCAAAGCATCCCTCCTGGGACAGCGTCACCGGAAGGATTTTAGATTCGTAGAAAAGACATTGTTTTCTACACAGTCAAGAAGCCACCCCTGCCTGCCTACCTGAGGTGCCACCTGTCACTCCTGTTGGAGGAGCACATAAATCTTATCAGAAATAAGGATGCTCACCGTCTTAATCACAGCAAATGCGTGTGTACATACTAGGATTACAACAAATGTTCTCTAAATGTGTTTTAAAAAGCTAAAAAGAGTATGCAAAAGTGACAATCACTGCTATTAGAAGGCTAGGATTTTAGATGATTGCTTTTTCTTTCCTCTACTTGCCAAACTTCCTATTCAGTATTTATTATATGATTTTTAAATGTATTCATTAGTGGACACCATAATTAAGCAGCAGAATCAAGTTTCTCGGGAAGGTTAGGCAGGCACAAAGCTAAGGTGTGGTGCCTACGACCTTGCGGGGTGCTGGCTACTACACAAAGGAAACCTGTGTCGCGATCACATTCCACACCCCACGTCTCAGGGGGCACCCAACATCCCCTGAGTGGGGACACAGGAATCTAACGATGGAGGCTGAGGGGTTGGCACAGCCATCACCAGTGCTGGAAAGAAGCTTAGAGTAGTCTTCTGAAGAAGGATCTTACAAGGAGGTCAGAGCCTCCCAAGACCCCCACCCAGGTGTGAGTTCACAAGTTAAGTTTCACTGTGGCTGTGGTGTCCAGAAGCCACACAGATAGAGGGGAGGTTTGACAAACAACCGACCCAGGATACCGCTGACGAGGAAATAAGGAGGCTGTAGGGAGAAAGGATCAAACAAGATCAAGGCCACTGAGAGAGATTCAGTCCTGATGAAAGACTGTTTCCGCACCACCCCCCACAGCCCCGGGGCAGATTTGCATAGGTAGACCTCAGAGTCGGCCCTGGGCCCCGGCTCCAGACCCTCCGTACCACAGCCCTGGTAACCACCCTCATCTCAGCTGCCTTGGGAATGGTCCCATCTCCCCGCTGCCTTCCACATGAGGAAAAGCGAGCAGGAGGACTGAATGGCAGCTTCCCCAGCCTCGACCTCCCCCTAAGCACTGGCACTCTTCGGTGGTTTTTCACCGCACTGTTGGTTTTCTCCCGGCCTTGCAGGGACGCCTTACAAGTAGAACCACACGAACGTGGGGAGCCACAGCTCTGACTGGCAAAGGGCAGCTAGGTGGTTTCGGGGGCCGGTTGGCACCATCCCTTCCAAGCTGGAGTCAGGACTGACCCTGGAGACATGAGTTTCAGAATCATGGCTGAGGAAGGTTCTGGATGCCAGGAGAGGAGGGGTGAGGAGGGAAAGCCCAGGGAAGTGTAATCGCCTTCCTCCAGGAAGTGTGGAAAAGGAGTCAAGAGGAGACAGGAGGATAAAGCCACATGATTTTCAGGAAGGAAAAGACTTTGCAAGATTGTAGAAAGAGTAGGAATGAGCACAGAGGAAGAGAATCATGATGGTGGGGGTGACGGATGGAGCAAGGCCTCAGTGCAGGAACTGGGGAAGCCCAGCCCCCAGGGGACGGGGTCCCTCCCGTGAGGCAGGCTGCGGGACAGGAAGAGGGAGGAGGAAGTGGACATGAGTTATGGGGAGGGAGGAACTCAGCACACCTGAGGGACGCTGTTCTTCAGGTGAAAATATGAGGTCACCTGTCCAGGGTCAGAGATGGCTTGGGGTGCTCAGGAGAGAGGAATGGAGCCGCTCCTGGAGAGCTTCCCCAGAGAATGAACAGCACGACTGTGTTCGAACGAGCTTCAGTGTTGGCGACAGGCTCCGGGGCACAGGGCAAGCTCCGTGGACGACTCTGGCCATGGTACAAATGGAGAGGACCTGGGGGGCATGTCCTGCTGGACACTGAGATCCCAGAGAAGACGGAAAGGCATATGTTTTGTTCCTCTGATATCCATCCACTCCCAAGTGAGAGGTGATATCAGAAACGGTCAAAGGTAAGGGACTAAGACCACAGACAGACGTATCAACGGTCAAGATCCCAGATGTGCAGGACCACGGTAGGGAGGTGGAGGACATTGGTGCCAAGGAGGCTGAGCAGCAATGAAGCTGTAGGATTTCACTGATAACTGCCATGGTGCTCACATTACAGAAGACAATGAACAGACGAAGAATGAGAACCCCCCGCTAAAGGTAACGTAACAACAGTTCTGCGAGATGTTAATGGATACATATGCACAAATACATATATTTTTTAAGGGAATGAAGTTATTCCACAGTTTGGAAAATGCCCGATTAAATAAATTTCTTCACTGTAGGACTTCCCAGAGCCTCAAAATGGTTATGTGCTTTAATGGACACTGTGAACCTCCAAGAAGAAGAGCTACAATACACAGCCCTTCCCAGACTTCTTTGAGAGGAGAGCCCCTTTCTCTATGCAGAGGATCATCTCGTGGAACTGCTGTTTGGTGGAACACACTAGGAGAGACATGGGTCTGGAGTACAAAAGACTGTGCCACGGTGGCATAACGTTTCCCTGGGAACAATGAAGATGACATCGGTGGGAGAGAAGGAGGCAGAGGGGGATCCTCAAGAGGTGGCCGAAGGAGGGTGTGTACGTACGTGAAGGGGACAGGGCTGAGATGGCCCCTGCGTGACAAGGTGGGACCAAAGGCACAATGGGTGCTGCGAGTGGGACTCGGAAGCTGCACAAGGGAAGCCAGAGAGGCTGAGGGGCGCCCTCGGGCTGTGAGTGATGGAGGAGGGCAGGGCAGGGCTGGAACAACGGAGGCCCTGGGGGACAGCCGCAGCCCGTCTCACACACGTGCACACGCCCACACGCAGAAGCTGCGGGGCTTCCCTGGGCGGTTCTGGATGGATGTTCCATGGCTTCCCTTTCACCCGGCCACAGCCGGGGTGCTCGAAGGGGAGAGCGGGCACAACGAACGGTCTGTTTCTCTGCTCACCACCTTCCTTGCACTGCTTTCTTTTTCTCAGAAATGCAACTGTTATTTTGCATTACTTAATTCAGGTTTTTTTCATTTTATTTTTGTGTTTTATCTTTTAATAGCTCAGGATGTAAATGTAAGGGGTGGTCTTTTTTTTGGTTTGTTCTTTGTGTTGTTTCTTTATATGCAGCCAGTCATTACCTCCCTGGCGCCCTCAGTGCCCTTCCCGGCCGTGAAAGGACAATGTTCCCCAAGCCCCAGCAGTTCCTAGCACCGCAAGTGCAGATGAATAAAGTTCACCCCGGCTGCTTGGCTCACATCTGCACATGGACGCGAGCTGCACACCCCCAGATCCTCTTGTCCTGCTCGGGGAAGTTTCTATCTGCCTCATCCCTGATTGCCTTCCTGACATGCTGCTTCTATGAGCTCCATTAGGACAACTCCCTACCGCTTGGGAAGGTCTTTTCTGGGGCTGGCTGGGCTCTGCCCCAGGGCTCTGACTGAATTTACATGGGAAAAAATGAACCATGAATTTCAAGCAAGGGCCCCTATGTCAATCAGAGTATACCATGTCTACACTCACATGCCCCAAACTGGTATGGAACAGGATGGTACTCAGAGATTATGCTTTAAATCCAGGAAGGCCTCCTGAAGGAGGCAAAGTGGGAAGGAGAGAAGAGGCTCAAACCGGCAGAAGGTGTGGGGAAGGCACTGCAGAGGGCAGCGAGTGTTGGGCACAAAAGAAATGGAAGGGCTAGCAGGATACCCAGGGGACAGGAAGGACATTAGGTTAACTAAGTACCATAAAAAGAAAGAGGACAAGGCCAGGCATGGTGGCTCCTGCCTATAATCCCAGCATTTTGGGAGGCTGAGGTGGGAGGATTGCTTGAGGCCAGTTAGTTTGAGACCAGCGTGGACAACATAGCAAGAAGACCCTGTCTCTACCAAAAATAAAATTTAAAAAAATTACCCAGGCATGGCGGCATGCGCCTGTAGTCCTAGCTACTTGGGAGGTTGAGGTGGGAGGATAACTTGAGCCCAGAAGTTTGAGGCTATGGTGAACTATGATCATGCCATTATACTCCAGCCTGGGAAACAGAGCAAGACACTGTCTCTTAAAAAAAAAAAAAAAAAAAAGGAAGAGGAGGACAAGATCAGATTGAGCTCTCCAGGGGACTGTGGGCCATGTCCTTGGGAGCCTGGGCCATGGGCATCAGCAGAGGTCAGAGGCCTGGCACTGCTCAGTGGCCTCCAGGGCTTCTACGCAAGTTCTTTCTATATACTCAGCAAGCACTCAGAATTCAAGCTTACAAAGGCTCTGGAGGCTGTCTTATCTCTACCCAGCCTGAAATTGCTGCTTCATAATCCTGCCAGGGAATAACGAACCACTATATATCACGGCAAAGACTTTGCAAATATGATTAAGTTAACCATCTTGAGATGGGAAGATTATCCTAGACTATCTGGCTAGACCCTAAATGTAGTCACGGTAGCCTTAAAAGAGAGAGGCAGAGGGATATTTGACGCAGACAGAAGAGGAAAAGACAATGTAACCACGGAGGCAGAGAGCACAGTGATGTGGCCACAAGCCAGGGAATGCCGGGAGACATTGGGAACTGAAAGAGGCAAAGAACAGCTTCTCCCCTAAAGCCTCTAGAGGGAGTGCTGCCCAGCCAACATCTCGATTTCAGGTCAAAGGTACTGTTTTAGAACTTCTGACCCCCAGAACTATGGGAAATAGA